>JARPMJ010008066.1:0-37397 GCA_033366665.1 Phoxinus dragarum
TTCTAAAAACCCTGCCAACACCCTAGTGACCAAAATGTCCTAAAAAAAACTTTTCCTTAGCAACTTGTCGGCATTATATTAAGGTGATGAATCTGCAGCGCTGTAAACTATGGCCATTTCCAACTTTACCCTTGAATGCCTCGTTATCCTGAGAGGAAGTTTAAACTGAAGGCTTTCTTTATAGGATCCACACGGGATCTGTAAACCAGCTCGGAGAACAGAGAGAAGAAAGTTAATAGTGTCTCCAGTGAGCGAGCACAACAGATGCTACACACATGCTGGACGGACACACAACACCTCGAGCCCGAGCCGCAGAGATCATCTATCTCACTGACTGCGCCACTGTAAATCGGTCGCTGTTATCCGTATTCTCCACAGCTCATTTGATAGGGGGAAACTAATATTTAGTCAAGTGCATGTGTCTGTGAGTGTGAAATAATCCCCACTTCTTTTGCAATGGAAAGTCTATACACATTTTCAGCTTTTGTTTCAATCTTTCCATTTGTAGAGACTCCTGTGTTGTTATTTTAATTCATTTTAGTCCATGTCGGTCTACTATGACCGATTATACAAAAAAAAAAAGTTTAGTTGTGCGTATTTTATATCCAATGTTGACGATAATCGATATACAGTGATTGCCAAAAGTGATGTCCATAGGGGATATTTTTTTGTTTTTTATTGACCCCTTAAAAGTTCAATTAAATCACAAAAATATGAGGATTTTTCCGAACTTTAACCCTTAAAGACCTGGAACATTTTTGGAGCACCTGACTCGCCTTTTCTTTTATTTTCTTTGTTTATCTGACCCATTATAGCAGTCAGCATTAAGTGCCATATATAATTTTAAACAGGAGAACCTGAAGTCTCCATCTTGCTCATTTAAATTCACAATTTTACATTCATTTTCTCTTGGAATGGATGAATTTACCAGATTTAAGAAAAACGGTAGCACATTTTTAGTTTTTTTTTTACTCCACTCATACAAATCCTCCTGAAGTTTGGATTTTTTCCTTTAGAAAGTTTTACTTGGATATTCTAGATGTCCAGATGAAATTTTGACTACATGTAACAATCCCTAAGCAAGTTATAGCCATTTATTACAACATATTATAGACGATTTTCAGTGAAAAGCTTGTGTGTTTTTCAATTTACTGACAATGAAGATGTGTCCAAAAAAAAGTTCAGAAAGTAAAATAAATAGAAAACACTGTAATAGAGCACTGAAGCAGAAGTGACATATATATATATGGGGAAAAAATAATAAGAAAAAAGGGGAAAAAATAAATAAAACAGATTAACTCACAGCTTATATATTATAGATACACAGTTATTACATATATATATATATATATATGTATATATATATATATATTATATATATATATATATATAAACTGTGACGTAGTAGTTTATTTCTTCCTCCTCGCCCCAACCCCACCTTTTTATTTTGGCTAGTAGAAAAATAAAAATCAAACCCTGATTTTTACAATATTCTGTAATTTTACATTGATTATGCAATTAATAATGCTAATTTCCACCCAGCTCTAATCACTGAACCACCACATCTGTGTAGGGCGGGTCAGAAACTGGCAAGAGGAAGACAGACTCGAACATGAGGTGTGTCACTCACTCCCCGTGAAGGCGATCCACCGGGCGTATTTGGTGGCTTCCCGACGCCAGTGCGAGGCCACGAGCAGGCCACAGGTGACGGTGAGCGAGATGATGCCCATGATGATGAAGAAGAGCGTGGTGACCCACTCCGGGGGCAGTCGGGGGGGGATGCAGGTCCGGTCCCGGCCGTGGATCGTCTGACACTGACGCACCAGCCCCACCGTAAGAGCTCCTGCAATCACACACACACAACGTCAATCACGAGTGAGGCACATTTCACGAAAATCACAGGGTGTTTAGTAGTGCTGGGCGGTATATACCGGTTCATACCGAATACCGGTGTTTATTTTTGTTATGATATGAATGTTTAATATACCGCAATACTGGCGTACATGTCGCTTAAACAACGTGGTGATGCACATCTGTGTGCGTTACTAAACGTGATGGATTGGTTAAACTAGAATTGATAGCTGTCAAATTATATTACAGCGTTTCCCATACATTGGTTCACAATATCAACACAGCCTGTTGGAAAATCTATTAGTGGTTAGGCTTTGACATTGTTGAATAAACACGAGCACTGCACGTTTCAAAGTCAAAACGCGGCGCGGGTGTTTTTATATGAATGTGTGTAAAGGGAACTGACGGTCTTTAGAAAAGTTTCTATGTTATTTATTTTCATTGAATCTTTCCTGATAAAGCAGCGTTTATGAGCGCTGCACTGCTTTGTGTACAGCCGTTACCGGGGGAAACTGCTTTGTGTACAGCCGTTACCGGGGAAACTGCTTTGTGTACAGCCATTACCGGGGAAACTGCATTGTGTACAGCCATTACCGGGGAAACCGCTGTTTCTGCCGCCAGTATTGCCAGATTGGGTGGTTTTGAATTTGATTGTGCGGGTGGACAAAATTTGGCCTGCTTTTGGGGTCAGTTCGTCGGGTCAGTAAATCTACATTTTAAAGTGTAATTGGTTAAAAAACTAAAGTGTGCATGTAGTCCATAAAATCACTCATGACATTCCTAAACACACACGTCCATGCAGTCAGCTGGCGTTGGTGTTGACGTCACCGATTAGCACAAACTTTTAGCCAATCAGCGATCAGCAGGCAGACGCGATTTAGCACGATAACTTGTAGCTGTATAATCAAGTGATCGCTAATGCCAAAGTGACATAAGAGTAAAGAGTAAAGTAAAGAGTGAGATAGTGAGCAACTCTTTTGATAGTGTCCACTTGGACATTTTAGTCATATTTGCTAATTCTCCTTAATTATTCCCTGTTTTGATCCGTTTTCCTGAGAAATTGATTTTTATTTTTTTATCATCGTTATTTTGTTTTAAGGAGATAAAAATGGTGCTTAACTTTTGGGTATTTTTTTTCTTGGAGTGGGGAGGGTTTTGGTGAGCTTTTGGGCAGGAAATCACCGTCCCAATCTGGCAACCCAGACATGCTTGAAAAATAAATAAAAAATATAATTTATAGGTATAATTTAGAAAAATGCTGTGATGTGGATTTTTGGTCATACCACCCAGCACTAGTGTTTAGCTAGTGGCTAAAGTTAAACTACAACACAGCACACGAGAGAAAAACAGCAACAACAACATATCCGTCGAGTTCAAAGTTCAGAGCTTGTTTTGTGCAGAAACACACACTGCACCTGTCAAGACGACGCAGATCCCTGAGGCTGTGCTCAAGTGTGCACTTTCAAGGCTGACATTTACATGGGTTCATAACACATTTCTCTGCCTGAACAGCTGAAAAGTGCTGAATGCACATTGTTGTCTGGGACAACGAGAGTCTGTACCGTAAATCCAGTTAAGACCATAGCCCAGGTTTAATGTGTTAGGACCAGAAATCAAACTATCGGCATAAAATGGCATTTTCGGTTTTGGCCGGAAAAAAAAAGAAAGAAAAGTAAATATAAGCCGAAAATATGCAGATATTAATGTGAATATTGATATTCAATATTTTAATATAAGCTTATTTTCTGTCAAATTTGACTTCAGTTGAATATAAAGTGTGGTTGTTGGATTAATTTACCGGTAATTATTGTATTTAATAAAAAAAAATAAAAAAGTCATAACAATACTATTATAAAAAATATATATTTTAAAATAAGAAATTATTAATATTTTTGTTGTTGTTGTCATTTTCGGTTCTAGCCCAGAAATGTAATTTCAGTGCGTCCCTATCATTTTTATTGGTTATATATGTTTTTATGCCTACCTTTATTTATGTGTGTCACTCCAGTTATGTATGTAGATGTGATTTTCTTTTTTATATTAAGCCAATATCAACATCTCAATGATTATTGGTGAATTCACTGCCAAAGACGGATCACCAGGGAGAAGCCACACTGACCATCGACTGCTGTTGGGTTTGGGAGAGTCAGCGCGCTAACCCAGTTTCCACAGACTGAATATTCAACGGACTCTTTTCACATCTCCAGGTTTCCAGCAAATATGATCCTCGCGCTCCCATTCGCTCCAGTAGCAAAAGAAACAAATCCCTGATACCGTTCCCATGACTTTCTAAAAGAAGGAAAACAATCTAGAGGAGGATCGATTACGGAGTCAGAAGAAGAGAGAAGGAGAAAAGTCAAATGTACCCTCCCTGATCACGGTCTGTGGAAGGTTTGTCGAGTTCTGGCGTTACGGTCAACAGTGGGTTTTAAATAATTCACGCTTTAGGTGTTTATATTAAGGCGAGACACTACAGGTTGAATAGGGTAAAAATATTAACTAGCAGATTTCACCATTAAACTTTCCCAGTTGATTACCTACATTAAGATGAGAAAAAAATGTATTACAAGTTTTCTGTAATTTAATGTTTAAATATGCAAATTAGGCAATATCTAATTAAATATGCACTAATTTGCATATAAAAAAAACGAAATCTGAGTATTGGATAAAGTGTTTTTTTCATTGTGTTCACATATTAGATGGGAAAAAATGACAGAGGGATTTATGGATATCTACTTTTGTTATCCTGTAAATCAGAATATACTGTCAATAGCCTTTAAAAAAAATTTCGCCATGTTTTTTGGAATAAAATGTTATATAAATCAGGCTAGGAATAATATATTTACAAATCCCTCTGTAAATGTCTTTAAAATATAAGTAGGTACAAGACTGGAAGGTTTGGTGTGCGTCGGTGCGACTGAAGTGGAGATTTCAGACTTGGAGAATGAGATAAAAGTCATTTTGAGAAAACGGGCTTTAAAGATTTATCATCAGCCAATGAGATTGCGCATTCAGCCCTTTTACTTTCATGATTGGTTGCTGATAAAAAGGAAATGACCATATTTGGATCCGACAGCATTGTACAGGAGAGAGAGAGCTTTCTAACGGTGTGTGTGATGACGGTGCAGACAGAGATCGCGAATCATGTTGATTTATAACGTCAACTTTTGTTGAATTTATGAGAAATCTACAGACGCAAATAGACAAAGTTAGTAAATTAAAGACATAAATGTGTATTTCAGACTTTTTTTCAGCACAAGTCTGAAAGAAGACAAATATTCCAAAATTGACCAGTGAAAAAAAAAAAAAAGATGTTTTTGCCTGCCGATGTTCATTTACAGTGGACTCAAACTAAGTGAGTTTACTATCAGAACTCGAACTGTTTGAAGCAATCGGTTTCCCAAATGACACGAGTTACCTAACTGGTCAAACAACTGGAGCAGAAATAATTGTGTACTTTGTAACATTTTGGGTAGTGAGGAAAAAGCAGAGAGCATGTACACATGGGACATTATATAAAAAGACACCCGACAGAGTTGGACTCCAGCAGCAGATTTAATATTTCTAAGACGGCAACAAACTATTTTCCAGCGCTTTATGGACCATCTTACATGTGTAAAACTACCATGGGCTATGCTCTACTGTACACATTTACACAATATATGGACAAGGTGAACGCATTCATTGCTTTACAAAAAAATAATAATGGCATATACAGTAAAGCTAAATGGTTTCATTCACAACCCTTATTCAATTTCCTTCTTTCAGAGGCGAACTACACCCGTAAAGACACGCGTTTGCTGCAGCGTGAGCCGGTCTCAACACGTGTGGTATGCTATTCATGAACCGTGTTAATTCAGCCCTATATCATTTGTGTTGACGTCTGTGTTTAGGTTTAACTACACGAACCTGGCAGAAAACACGTTAACCATTTCTTTTAAAGTGGTATGACGGATGAGAATGAGTTTGGAGGAACAGGTCAATTCTTTTCTTTTTTGGATTTAGGGATTATATTATTTTATTGCTTAAGGCGAGATACGGCAGGCAACAACATCGTTTTTTTTTTTTTTCACTGGTCATTTTTGAGATATTTGACTTCCATAACATGTCTTATTTCAGACTTGTGGTGAAAAAAAGTCTGAAATACACATTTAGGTCTTTATTTTACTACACTTTGTCTGTTTGCGTCTGTAGATTTCTCCGAAATTCAACCAAAGTTGGCGTTATATCATTCACACACACCGCTGGAAAGCTCTCTCTCTCCTGTACAATGCTGTCGGATCCAAATATGGTCATTTCCTTTTTAACAGCAACCAATCGTGAAAGTACAATGGGCATTTAACTCTAAAAGCGAAATCTCATTGGCTGATGTCAATTTCTGACAACGTGATTGGTTCAGATGCATCACGTGACGCGCTCTGACATTCAGATGTGTGTTTGACTGCTTTTCTGTTCAGTTGAAGGCCATAAATGCTGTGTTTATAAGTTTTGATGTGATTTAGGTGGTTTGTATTGTTGTTGCTAATGATTTGATGAGATAGTGTGTCTGTAAATAGTTGTTTCCACTAAAAAAAGTATGCATTTTTCCATTACAAATCTTTAAATGCCTTTAAGTTTTTTTTTTAATTCTCTAAACATCTCAGCCTATGTCCACCAAACTTTCCAGTTATACAAAAAACTTTTACAAAAAAGTATGAATTTTTACATACCTAAATCTTTAACCTTTTCTCAAAATGAGTTTGTCATTCTCCAGTGACACATCTCAGCCTATGTAGCACCGATGTACCCTAAACTTTCCAGTTATACACTTAGCAGTATTCTGAAGATATGTTCAGAGGGATTTGTTAATAAATAATTCCTGGCCTGATTTATGTAACATTTTAATTTTAAAAATATGGCGAAAATCGATTTTTTTTAAGGCTATGGACAGTATATTTTGATTTCCTAGGTGATGAAAGCATATATCCTGAAATCCCTGTGAACATCTTTCTTCATCTTGTGTGTAATCAAAATGAAAAAATTATAATTTTGCACCTGGCTTTATTATATGTTCAGATCTATCTACCAAAATATATGCAAAATTGCGCATATTTAATGAGATAATGCCTAATTTGCATAATTTAACTTACAAATTTCAAAAACTTGTAATACATTTTTTTTATGAACTTGTGTAAGTAATCAACTGAGGAAGTTTCATGGTGATATCTATTATTTAAAAACTTTACACTATTCACCTGTAGTGTCTCGCCTTAATGTAATAAAGTTACACAACTTTTTATATGCATATAAAAGTTACTGTTCGGATAGCTAAAAACACTTACATTTACACTTGGCATTGGCAAAATAACTGTCTCCGTAAAATGAATATACAATCTTATAGGGCTGTAACGATACACCAAACCCACGATTCGGTTCGTATCACGATTTTTGACCCACGATTCGGTTCGTATCACGATTTATTGTATTTATTTATTTAAAAAAAAAAAAAAATCTCCATGTTTTCGGTGCTGATGCAGTGGTGACGCGTTTATGTTGTAAGGGTGGCGCTGCCAATATAGCACCTAAAAGCTGTCAAAGAACCGGTAAAAGTAATGATTATGAATATGTCAAATATAGCAAGGGGACATTTTAATTGTTTTCTGTGTCAGCTGCAAAGATGAAGTTGACTATGGTGACTCGCGATATTCGCAGTAGTGAACGCGCCATTTGCGCCAGAGAAATGCACATTTCGGATTACATAGTTTTCTTTCGTTTTGAATTGTTCTGTTTAAAATTATGATTTCAAGCGTTCTGTAGATAATAAATTTATTTCTCAGGTCTGTGAGGCAAGTAGGCTATGTTGTTGCTGAGTTTCGGTTCATTTATGAGACGAGCTCCAGCGCCGGCGGCTCCGTGTCGTGATATCTAGTCTGCTTTACTTATTATTTATTAAATCCAGGCAATTGGTTGATGAAACATTGATTAAAATTAAGATACAATTAATACAAAACGAAATTCACTTTAAAGAAAGGCTTGGTGCTTTCTGTTTTAGGTCTTTAAAGTTTTAAAGCAGTCCGAGAACTGTCACGTCCATAACATAGTTTTTTCCTCATAAACGGAACACAAAAATTTTTATTAAATAAAATGAATATTTCATGTTCTGTGGAGAGCATAGTAGCTTGGAGAGCTACATTAGTAGCCTAAGCTACAGGACATAGTCTTTCAAAACATGACCTGCGTGAAAGAGAGAGAAAAATAATGCGTCATCGACATCGTAGGCCTACCCAGCACTTCTAAAAAATCACTTCCGAATTCGTCTCTGTCCCCAGCACATTTCAAACCTAACTGACGCCCATAGTCTTGTCGACTACACGATTGCCATCCTTTATCTCCACCGGGTAGTCGAAATTTTGCTATCCTGCTGACTTAAATGAGGAGGGAGGGTCCGCAATCTCTGGGTTAGTTGCCATGTTACTCGCGTTCTTCAACTAGCTCAACTTTTTTCAGACAGGCGTCACATGATTGGAAAGGTAGTCACGGGGTGTGTCGCGATTCTCCCTTATCACACCGCGACACAGGATCGTGGATCTGAGTGTCGCGATTTCGGTTTCATATCACGTATCGTTACAGCCCTACAATCTTATGATTATATGAATATTGAATACAATATGATCTTGCTGAGGAGATCTCAGCTGTTACAACACACTCGGTTTATGTTTTATGAATAATGATGAATGAAATCTTGCGGTGCGTTGATACGCCCAAACAAGCCTTAAAAATCTGAAAAAGATCCGCACACGAATTGAAGATTGGCCAAAAAGCTCACAAGATTGTATTGTCCAGAGGCCACAACTGAAGTGCAAGGTGCGCAAAACGTTTTCGGGTTCAACCCTTCATCAGTGCCATGCGTTTCCAAGCATAATTTATACACGTATTACCGTAATCAATGTAATATACCGAAATCTGACATTATCCCTTAGAAAAATATGGAAAGTCTACATAATTATACATACATGTCACAACAACTACACCATCTATTCAAAGCTTTAAAAATCTGACCATAATATTCTCATTCCCATTATTGAATATCACATCAAGTACCATAATATCATCAACACGTCACATGATTTGACATTAGTACATAACAATTACATGACTCTTATTATCTCACTTTGTTAAACATCAAAATCAAACAACATTTTATAAACAACAATTGAGAGTTAATTCCTCATTCATGCCCAAAGGATATCATCTTAGGTCAAAAATTAGTTTACACTCCCCCTATAAAAGTCCACTGAAGACACCATTGTGTCTGCATACTGGGCTGAAGGTTTTGAGAACATAATGTACATGAAACCTGCCATCAAATGAACTCAACATTTATTTATAAAGCACTTTAAAACCAGAAGAATGGACCGTACAGAGATAAAAATAAAACCATTAAAAATATCAGAATGACACCTAAATCACTCGCATTAATCCCAAAACACCAAAACTGATCAAATAAATGAGTCTAAGTCCCTTTTTAAAATGTCCATAGTTGGCGAAGACTTTATGAATTGAGATTGGAGACGGCATGTCCTTTATATAACAAAAGCAAGCTCACATTGTACGTCTGTGAAGGCCAAGAGCAGGTCTAGAGCAGCTGTAAGTGGACCTAAAACACATCACTGAACTAGAGGTCACGTACAGGAAGAATTCACATTACGCCCTGGAAAATAGGCAGTGGATTGTGGAGAATCCACCAGGAAAACATCCTGGACATGGAAGAACAGAGGAAATCCTGTCCTTTACTCCACATACAAGAAAAATGATAACAAACTCAGCACCTCTCCTAGTTAGACAATGCTTTGAAGCTTTTACGCTGACAAAAGTGGGCCCACTCCTGAGACGCTTTGATTCTGCATCAAGGATTGTGCCGTTTCACTGTGAATATGCATATAAGCATTCAAAAGTTAGTCAGACAGCACCAGTTGAAAAGAGAGCCAGCACATACTACCATATTTTCCGGACTATAAGTCGCACTTTTATTCATAGTTTGGCTGGTCCTGCGACTTATAGTCAGGTGCGACTTATGTATCAAAATTAACTCATACTGACTGAGATGAACCAAGAGAAACATTACCGTCTACAGGGCGCTCTAGTTGGCGGAGTTGATCAGAAGCGACACCGAGGAAGAACTCAATGGATTCAGTGTTGTGTGATGAGATCGGGAGCTTGGTGAACTTGCTTACTGGTAACTTGTTGGACTCGCTGGCTAATGTTCATTTAGCCTATTCAGCCTCAGATATATGCTCTGTGTGCTATTGTGTAGTTAAATAACTTGCCTTTCCAGATTAAATGTCTGTTCTTGGTCTTAGATTTTGTAAAATAAATTTCTAAATAAATGCGACTTATAGTCCAGTGCGACTTATATATGTTTTTTTCCTCTTCATGACAAATTTTTTGACTGATGCGACTTATACTCCGGAAAATACGGTACTTGAAGTATCTTTTAGTTAAATGTTTAAAAAAAAAAAGTGAATTATGTTTAGCATAGACGGCACTATGAAATCAATTAGTTGAGAAAACAGATGTACTCATTCTGCTTCGGGCAACACAAAACTAGTTCATCTGCATTACAAGCTCTAGAGGATTTCACATTGTATAATGCAAGAAACCTGATTTACACTCACGCTTTATCAGCCCGACCCATCCGTTACAGAGCTGCAAATGTAAACCAGATCTCCACGTTTAAGCCTGAGTTTGATGCTGGGAAAGAAGCATTTGGTCTTGGTGGGAAGAAAGCCTTTAAAGAGCTTGATAAAGACTAGTGTCTGCATCCGGTAAACATTTCCCCCAATCCCCCGCTGATTCACAACTTCAATGTCTAATGCCATCATTACAACCAGCTGGCACACGCTATGGCACACTAAAAAAGAAAGAAAAAAAAGACAGACAAGTCTGAATCGCACCCACAACTACAGTTTAGACACTCGTAGGGCACACACCCAACTGTGAGCTTGTACCAAACACACACATGCACACACAAGAAGAACATAATTTACAACAACACATCTGGATAAATAAACCTGGGACGCGCTGGAGCTCGGCCAAATTCCCCAAGAAGCCATTTTGCCAGAAACTAGAAACACACTATTCAGCAGATTGTGTTATTGACTGAAACTTCTGTTTGTGATTATCACAGACCAGGTGTCCTTAATCGATACACATAACCAGTTTATCCACAATCACATTCATTAAGATGTGGTCATGAATAATTTAGCAAATCCAGAACTTAGCCTACATTTTAACATTTTAAAAAGGAATGTTCCAGTAAAATCAGAAATGTCAAAGTTATACGCTTTTTGTGTAAATGTGACTAGTCGAAGGCATTTCTTGGTCAAAATCCTTGTCAGTGCAAATGTAAAATGAAATGTAAACACAAAACGACAAAAAATAAAATAAAAAAAATGGTTGAATTAGATGTGCATTTTGTTAGTCTGGTTCCACCTGACTCTCGTACATTTCATTTGTACAGAGAGTCTGGCCTCTCTCCATTGACAAGCATTAACTTCCTTGAAGGCGGGTCCTCTGTTGAAGTTTAAAACTACTGGATCTGCCCAGAGCCACTCTGGATCGGCCATAACCAATCGCTAACGTTTGGTCGTGACGTATGACGACTCAAACTAGCGCACAACCCCAACATCATCGTTCTCAGTCACTCCCTCGGTTCGCTGATTGGACCGGTAAAAAATTGATCGGAGAAAACCCAAGAATATACCGCAAACCCAGACGTAGTTCTGAAGGAAAATTGAGCGGAAGTACGTAGGAGGGCGGAGCCAGGCTAGCATTTTGTAGCCTTCACGTTGGTTTGAAATAGTGCGATTACGAGTTCTGAGAACATGAATGACCAAGCAAAGTCATGTTTACTTTGTGGGAAACTCGTAATTCTCGACGACAAGAGCTACCGAGTTGTTGTGAATATGAAGGGGAGTGTCAAATTGAAACATGGTGTAAACAAACACTAAATAATCTAGAGATCAGTAAGCAGCAAGACTGTCGCTAATAGTTTAACATTAATTAGTAGTGTGGGAAACTTTTGGTACATCACGATTCGCTTCGATATGTGTACCGTATTTTCCGGACTATAAGTCACACTTTTTTTCATAGTTTGGCTGGTCCTGCGACTTACTTATAGCCAGGTGCGACTTATATATCAAAATGAATTCATACTGACTGAGATGAACCAAGAGAAAACATTACCGTCTACAGCCGCGAGAGGGCGCTCTAGTTAGCGAGTTGTTCAGAAGCGACACCGAGGAAGAACTCAATGGATTCAGTGTTGTGTGATGAGATCGGGAGCTTGGTGAACTTGCTGACCGTAACTTGTTGGACTCGCTGGCTTATGTTAATTTAGCCGATTCAGCCTCCCAGGTATATGTTCTTTATGCTATTGTGTAGCTGAATAACTGTTAATGTGTTACGCTAACACACCGGACACCTTCAGCCTGTTGTTCTGTGTGCTATTGTGGAGCTGAATAACTTTCCAGATTAAATGTCTGTTCTTGGTCTTGGATTTTGTGAAATACATTTCTAAATAAATGCGACTTATATGTTTTTTTCGCATTTTTGACTGATGCGACTTATAGTCCAGAAAATATGGTAGGTTTGATTGTAATTTACTGTTTTGTGTTACTTTTCCTATTTGACTGCGGTAGACAGTTAATAGGTCTAGAAGAAGGTCTCAAGTCAAAGATACAAGTTTGATCAAGTTTGAAGCAGAATTAGGTCTTGAGTGTAAAAGGAATAGCAAAGGTCATAAATGGCCTCTGTCTGTTACATCATTAAAATCATTATCGGTATCGAGTAAAAAAGCTCACTACTCTCCTCTTCAGAAGCTGCAATAGACCTTATACAGTTATATACTGAAAAACTTCAAGTTGCAAACTCTTTGTTTGCAAATGTATATGACCCTGGACCACAAAACCAGTCTCAGCCGCACGGGTATATTTGCGGCAATAGGCAACAATACATTGTAGGGTCAAAATTATCGATTTTTCTTTTATGCCAAAAATCATTAGGATATTAAGATCATGTTCCATGAAGATATTTAGTAAATTTCATACCGTAAATATATAAAACATATTTTTGTGAGTGAATGCAGCACAATCACCAACATAAATGCACAACTTTAAAGGAGATTTTCTCAATGTTTCGATTTTTTTGCACCCTCAGATTCCAGATTTTCAATAGTTGTATCTCGGCTGTATATGGAAAGCTTATTTATTAAGCTTTCAGATGATGTAGGCTATAAAACTCAATTAAAAAAAAAAGACCCATGTGACTGGTTTTGTGGGACAGGGTCACATATTTGTTCTTCATTTTATTGCTAAATGTTTTCCTTGTCTTTTCTGACGC
This sequence comes from Phoxinus dragarum, assembly GCA_033366665.1. NCBI lineage: Eukaryota > Metazoa > Chordata > Actinopteri > Cypriniformes > Leuciscidae > Phoxinus > Phoxinus dragarum. The sequence goes on from JARPMJ010008066.1 coordinate 13,231, forward strand.
ATTGTTTACTTAAAGGTGCTGTATGTAACTTTTTCAGTCGACTAAAGCATAAAAATACCATAATATGTTTGCATATATTGAGGAAAAATGCCAAGTTCACATACTCGTTTCTCTGAAAAACACTTTTACAGCCAGTTATTTTTCTGTGAAATGTGCGTTTCCAGGCTGGAATGTTTGTTATTGTTTTGGTCTGTGATACTTCACATTGTCCATTGTGCTCGTTCCTGTTGCGTGTGCTCAATCTGGCAACCCATGTGAGCGCCGTCCCGTCTGAGGAGCAGGAGGCGGGAGAAATCACAATTTTTTTTTATTCGACTGCAGTACCTACTTCGACCACTAGTTGTCATTCTTACAGACTGCGCCTTTAATTGAGAACTACTCAAAAGCTCCATGCCACTGGTGGAGAGCCTGTACGGGAGGGTTTCTCTCACAGCGAGTGGGCTCTGCTTGCATTTCATCGGTAGATAAAGCGGTAAACACCAGTGATCTTTGGGAGACAGCGGCTTGACACGTTCAGACGCTCTCCTGTTCGCAGCCTGCGTGTGAAACGACCGGAAACGCTTCCTGATCATGGCCGTTCTCTCATTAGTCCCGCTCCGGAGACACGAGTGTTATATAGATGAGTCAGACTGCCCTATGAACCCTAGTGGGAGGAAAGCGGAGGCCAGACACACACACCTGCAGGGTTGCTCTGTTTTACTGCACTGAATCCTCTCAGACACACACACACACACACATCCTGTGCCCGCGGTGGAAATTCTTCTTAAATAGCCTATGCATAGTGTGTGTATTAATAAGCAAAATAATTACACAGTACACACATATTTGTGTAATTATTTTGCATGTGTAATTATTTTGCATATTAAATACACACACATGCATGACAAAAATCAGAATCATTCTCACGTTTTGGTGATTATTTTTTTGTTCGTGATGTTTTAATCAGGCTACTTCTCTATGGAGTTTCCTTTGTGTCTTTATTATTCAATCAAACATACTGAGTTTGAGAGTAAAACTAATTATTTTGTAATTAAAAAAATGTAAAGATTGCAAAAAAGTCTCCTTAAGGCTCAAAAATAAAGAAGTTGATAACAAAAGCATTTGCAGTGCATGTAAATCTTTGAAAACCTTTATTTCTCTTTACTTTTCATCACAAATGCTCAAATTTTGCTCTCCTTTATGTGGTCTTTTTTGCAGATCTAAATCTTTTGCTTGCGAGTTGAAAAGTTTTGCTTGCGAATAAAGCTGTGTCTCAGTGGGCAGTCTCTACCAACCAGGATGGAAGGCCCTTTTCTATTGGTCACGCTGGATCGAAGTGACAGGTTGACCACGCCCACTACGTTTTCCCGCTGACCACAGAAAGGAGAGCAAAATTTGAGCATTTGTGATGAAAAGTGTTCGAAATGAACAAAGAAAAATAAAGGTTTTCAAAGATTTACATGCACTGCAAATACTTGTGTTATCAACTTCTTTATTTTTTAGCCTTAAGGAGACTTTTTTGCAATCTTTAAATTTTTTTAATTACAAAATAATTAGTTTTACTCTCAAACTCAGTATGTTTGATTGAATAATAAAGACACAAAGGAAACTCCATACTTCTCCGGCCAGGCAAATCAAATTCTCTATATAAAAAAAAATCCACGTATCCTGAACAAGCCTTAAAGTCGAGCCCTGCTTCTGTTTTAAAACATTTTTAGTGGCACAAGTAGTTTTTTTAAAGAGTGTATACATTTACACATTTCAGTAGCTTTAAAATAAACTGTATAATCCTAGATCATATTCTATCACGCTGCAAATCTGATTATCATTATTCGCCATTGAAAGTTCGCCACATAAGTGGAGCACTAGTTTATGAACCATGAAGCGCCATGGACATATATATATATATTGAGAAAATAAATCTGGTCAGCAGGAGCTCCAGAAATGCTGAACTGAGTTAGCGAGATGGGCTTTATTTTCTCTGAGTCAGTGGCGTAAACAGACCGGCCTCATCACTTTCCAAGAGCTCGGCCTTATTATTCCTTTCATGTGTTCGGATAAGAGCATGTTCGTAAAACCCTCTTCCTAAGAGCTCCCCGGTATGTAGCGCAATGGATCGGGTCAAAATGACCCGGAAACCGCACAGAATCTCAGCACCGGATCACCTGGCATTCACGAATCACACACATCTGCTAATGCTTCACGTGCTTGTTGGTCAAATATTTGCTCTAATTGGATTGTGCTGGCTTGCTGAGGAGAAGTGTGAGAGGTTTGGACCAGAGGGTGGACTGTCACTGGCCCGATCTCTAAAGTGTTGTTTTTACACATATTCAGTGAAGCGCATCAATGCATGCAAGTGTGTGTGTGTGTGGAGCTTGTTTTGAGTGAAGACGGACTGACTATTGCAATAGAAAGGAACCGAACGCAGGAGACTTGGGAGATGCAGTTTTAAAGATATTTTAAAACTATTTAACTTTGGCACATCATCTTAATATTGTGTAATAAAAACTGAAACATGACGCATGATCAGCCATGATTCAATTATGTTATTTCTGGGTAAATACATTTTTTGGTCCCTTTTTTTGATGCCGCATCAAAACAAATCTATGCAGGTTTTCAACTAATTTAATTATTGTTTTAAACATTTAATTGAGTACTTTGATCAACCATTCTTATGTGACACTTTTTTATATATAGATGGCAGGGGTTAAAGTCATGTGTTTGTTAAAATAATGTGTGTAAAGTGACAACATTTGTACATAAGTAAGAGTTGTACCCAGTTTAGGGCTGCCCTCGACTAAAGATTTTTCTAGTAGTCGACTAATCGCACGTTTAATAAGCCATAAATCATAATAACAAGCCTTTGATTGTCTGTATGAAATGCATAGCCTTAATCAACGCTCACATGCACAGATAAAGCTTGTTGTGGAAAAAAACAACAAGCACTTTCAAGCACCTGTATCTATGTATGTTTATTTTCAAGAACTTTCCAGGGCCATGACATTTTTCAGATTCACAAACTTTCAAGGATTTCAAGGACCAGTTGCTTTCAGTTAAAACAGCTCAAACATGCAGTTTAGTCTAGGACTATCTTAAGCCTTGTCTGTGAAACCTGGCTTATGTCGACTAAAACTTGACTAAACAAAAACCGGACAAGGTTGACTAAATGTGATAAAAACTCAAAGTACATTTGACACATGAACAAGGCCTTGTCCACACTAATAGCCTACGGCTTTGTTTGAAAACGCATATTTTTCTCGAATTTTTGGCCTTTCGTTTTGTGGACTAAGATGGTTTTGAAATGAAAACTCAGTTTTTAAATCTATCTGGATTAATGTAGACGTAGCCTAAGACTAAGAATAATTACAAAAATAGTAAATTAACTAATTAAATGAACAATATGTGACCCTGGATCACAAAACCAGTCACGAGTCGCACGGGTATATTTGTGGCAATAGCCAACAATACATTGTATGGGTCAAAATTATCCCATTTTTCTTTGATGCCAAAAATCATTAGGATATTAAATAAGTAAAGATCATGTTCCATGAAGATATTTAGTAAATTTCCTTCTAGAGCCCGACCGATATATCGGCGGGCTGATATTATCGGCCGATATTAGGCATTTTTCAAACTATCGGTATCTGCATTTATAATGGCCGATAAATAAATATTTTAAAAAATGCGTGGTGACACGTTCATGTAACATGTAAGAGTGGCGCTGCCATTAAAGCACCTAAATAGAGATGTTCCGATACCCTTTTTCCCTTCCCGATACCGATTCCGATACCTGGACTCAGGGAATCGGCCGATACCGAGTACTGATCCGATACCTGGGTGTGTATCTATACAGCTGCAATTCATACTAGCCCTGTATGAATTGATATAATTATTTTATAGTGTGCTTCAGACATATCCCTTAATAAAACATGAACAAATACACACAGTGAACTAGAATATTTTTTTATTATCTGACATACATTTCACAGTAGTATATTATTTATTTTTTAAGTGAAAAATAACTTCAAATGCAGCCACAAATCTAATACTGTAAACTGAAAAAGGTATTTTAATTTTACAATATAACTTAAAGGTAGGGTAGGTCAGAATTGTCTAAAAAAAACTTTTATTCAAATTTGTTTAAACTGTCTTTATATACCAATGCATAATTAAAATGTAAGTACTCTGATAAAAAGAGTATAAAAATCGAGTGACTCTAGACCGTTTAATCTTCATTAAACACAGCTCATTAATTCCATTCACTCCCACCCAAAACGGGTGCGCGACTGCGCGCACGTGGGCAGAGCCAGTAATAACGGCGGTAGTCATGGCGACGTCGAGTGACAGTCGCGCAAGCCAATCCTGTGATTCGTCCCGAATGGAAATAATGAGCTGTGTTTAATGAAGATTAAACGGTCTAGAGTCACTCGATTTTTATACTCTTTTTATCAGAGTACTTACATTTTAATTATGCATTGATATATATAGAAAGTTAATCACATTTGGTAAAAAGTTTTTATATAAATCCTACCTACCCTACCTTTAACTGTATTAAAAAACAGTACAACAAATAAATCTAGGAATAAAATGTTTTATATATGAATAATTTAAGAAAATAATCTCTTTAAAACTTAAAGATGACGGCACCACTGTGCCTCACCCAGTGTGCTTGTCAAACTCAGTAAAGACAGCGGGGTCCGCGTCGCAGCTCCAGATTTCGGTAGTAAAGCTGATTGTTTGCACATCTTTTAGTTTACATGAACTGTGTTCACGCACTGTCTCGAATAGCTTAGGGAGCGCTGTTTCAGAGATGTATTTGCGACCAGGCAAACTGTACCGGGGCTCCAAATGTTCAATTAAGCGGCAAAATCCAACGTTTTTGACGACTGACAGTGGCTGGTCATCCACAACAATAAACTCGATAATTTTGTCGTTATATCAGAGCCCGTCTTGCCAAACAGCGGACATACTGCTAGCGCGTGCATTTTTATTTCTTCTTCGCTGCTTTAAACGGTGGTTGCTTGTGGCGACACAGCACAACTCCCTGTGTTGCCGTGGGCAACCACTGTTTAGAGCAGCGAAGACGACTTGATCTCCGATTTGCAGCGTTAAGCAAAGCTAGCGTGCAAACAATAACTAGGTAACGTTGTTGTTTATGAAAATGGTATCGGATCGGTACATGGGTACAAGTACTCGCCGATACCGATGCCAGCATTTTTATTGGTATTGGCAGCATTTCCGATACTAGTATCGGAACATCTCTACACCTAAAAGCTGTCACAAAGAACTGGCAAAAGTATGGAGACATTTTAATTGTTTATTAATAAACAAGTGTGTTCTTCTGTGTCAGTGTCTCGCAATCGTCACAGTAGTGACCGCGCCGGAGAGAAATGCACATTTCATACGGATTACATAAACAGAAAGCAGTCCGTTTTCTTTCATTTTGAATTGTTCTGTTTAAAAAGTAGACATTTCAATATATATACTCAGGTCTGTGAGAGGCAAAGGCTGCTATACGCCGAGTCTCGGTTCATTGATGCGACGAGCTCCAGTTCACGCGGCGCCGGCGCCTCCCGTGTCCCCGATTAACTATTGTCTGCTATATTTACTGCTTATATTTTAAATCCAGGCAATTGGTTGATGAAACATTGATTAAAATTAAGATACAGCCAATTAATACAAAACGAAATTCACTTTAAAGAAAGGCTTTGTGCTTTCTTTTGTTATTGTGTTTTTGTTCAAAGGACTTTAAGTTTCATATCTTATCTTTATGTATCAGAACTTTAATATATTTTGATGTTCCTCTGTTCTGTTGTGACAATAAAGCAAACAAGTTTATTTTTAAACTGAGGACTCATAAATAACTACAAATAAATAATGTTAGGGAAATCTGTTTATGATTTGTTATGACAACTAAATTGATAACTTTAAAGTAGATTTTCTCAATGTTTAGATTTTTTTGCTCCCTCAGATTCCAGATTGTCAATAGTTGTTTCTCAACCAAATATTGTCCTATCCTAACAAACCATACATCAATTGAAATAATTTTTATTCAGCTTATTTGTGGTGTATAAATCTCAATTTGAAAAAAATTTGCCCCATGTGACTGGTTTTGTGGTCCAGGGTCACATATTGTTTTTTGACTTAAAAGCGACCTTCAGTTTAAAGCACTCTAGAGTATTGTGTGTTCGAGTGTAAAACCCTGCATCAGCAAGAGCTTGAGGAACAGTGGGAGGAGGTTTAGTGTCTTGTTTTGCTGCAAACACACACACACACACACACACAGTGCTGTTAAAAATGGCTCCGACACCTCAACAACAAGCCGCACACAATCCTCTCCCCGCCTGCAGAGAGAGAGACCAGTACTGTGGGATTCACTGCCACAGTTTCTCCGGGAACAAAAGGCTTTATATCGCTCTGTAAATGTCACGACCACCAACTCGTGTTTTGTGCGCGCGCGCTCTCGGCTCGCAGTCACGGGTTGAGCTTGAAGGTCTCTGCATAATTCCCTGTCCTTTCCTTTAGAAAAAGCCAACAAACACACACACCAGGCTTTCAGCTGAGACGGAGCAGCAAATGCCACTCACACCGCCTCCCGGTGTTTCAGAGGCGATGGACGGACACACACACACACACACAACATCATGAGTCTGAGAGCGATGAAGTTCACACACACTAACCGGCCTGACGAGCTGAGAGCATGCCACACGATACTTCACTCTTTATTATTGCAGATGCATGAATGAAACGGTTTTTGGCTAGTATTTTCATATAGGCCTAGCTAGTAAAAGTTCAGATTAATTACTAGCCGATACCAATTACTAGCCGATACCAATAATCTCATTATATATATGGAAGCATGATTCCGCCATATAATAAAAAATAAAAAAGGTAATTACGACTTTTTATCTCACAATTAAGACTTTATAACACAATTGTGGGTTTATATCTCGCAATTCTGACTTTATAACACACAATTGTTGGTTTATATCTCGCAATTAAGACTTTATAACACAATTGTGGGTTTATGTCTCACAATTCTGACTTTACAACACACAATTGTGGGTTTATATTTCACAATTCTGACTTTATAACACACAATGAATTGTGGGTTTATATCTCGCAATTCTGACTTTACAACACACAATCGTGGGTTTATATCTCGCAATTCTGACTTTACAACACACAATTGTGGGTTTATATCTCGCAATTCTGACTTTATAACACACAATGAATTGTGGGTTTATATCTCGCAATTCTGACTTTACAACACACAATCGTGGGTTTATATCTCGCAATTCTGACTTTATAACACACAATTGTGGGTTTATATCTCACAATTAAGACTTTATAACACACAATCGTGGGTTCATATCTCACAATTAAGACTTTATAACACAGAATCGTGGGTTTATATCTCACAATTAAGACTTTATAACACACAATTGTGGGTTTATATCTCACAATTCTGACTTTATAACACAATTGTGGGTTTATATAATCCTGATAAATGAAGTCAGAATTGTGAGATAAAAAGTCGCAGTTATCTTTTAAAACCAGCTTACACACAAGACTTCAGTGAGCATCAGATGTCTGGCGAGACCAGCTGTGAAACGATCACATGTACACACACGTCAACAATGCCAAAGTGAAGACTCATCCTCATGAACACATGTTTGCTAGAGGGAAAAGGCTAAATGTTTGCTAAAGCTAATTGCCAGCAGATAATGCTGGCTGGACATTAAAAATGATGAGGTGGTCGGAAACAACTGTACATGTACAATACTACACAAATGCAAATAAACACGAGACAGCTGTGGTGGACACAGCGGTTCGGCTGAACGAACAAACAGCTACTCGGATTTAAAAGTTATCTACATGTTTAATAAAGCAACACCCATAACTCCCAAGGGCAAAATTATATACATAATTACATGGGAGATTTAAAGATTTTAGTCTCTGCAGGTCGGCTTATAAAAATGCTCCAGAAAAGGTTTGAAAACACGTCTGGCTGTGAAAAACTTGTCACGATGTTGCTATTCGGGGCGGTTTAACAAGTGGTTATTGTTGCTGCTTTCTAGGCCAAGTCTGACGAGTCGTCTTTGATAAATGTCTGATATCCCCATCTCTAGATATGCTCGGGTTCCTCCTTCAGTGCATGCTTTGCTTTTTCCCTTCTTGACCAGGTGAAAGTTGCCTGATCATTTCGCAGTCAAAGTCGAGATGTCCCCATTTTTGTGTCAGCATCAAATTAGTTGTGCGAAACTGGCTTTATATACATTGAAAACATAGGCTTTTAAATATGGAAGCTCGTTTCCACCACAGAATAATAATAAAAAAAAGGTAATTGTGACTTTTTCATCTCACAATTCAGCTTTTTTTCCTCACCATTGCGAGTTTACATCTTTTTATCTCAGAATTGCCCATTTTTCTGACAATTGCATGTTTATATCTCGCAATTCTGAGTTTATAACACGCAATTGTGAGATATAAAGTCGCGATTGTGTTATAAAGTTTATATCTCGCAATTCTGACTTTATTTCTCACAATTGCGACTTTATATCTTATAATTGCATGTGATAAAGTTAGTATTCCTTAGATGAAAACTCGTAACTGTGAGATAAAAAGTCAATAAAAATGATCTTTTAACATGTTTTATTCTGTGGTGGAAACAAGCTTCCATAAGTAAAGTGTCTACTTTAATGATTCAAATAACTTTGGTCAAGATAAAATGTCAAACTATGGTTTCGGACAATGGCTGTCTCTTCAGACAGCGCCGAATTTTAAGGGTTTAGGGGAAAAAACGTACATAGAAACTTACAGGCAGGTGAAGTTGGAGGTTCATTTGATTCACAAGTCCCATCAAATAATAATAATAATAATAATAATAGAAAACAAAAAAAAAGAAAAGCCAACAAACTTTCTTGCACTGAGAGAAAATGTCTTTCTTTGCGGACCCGTCAACAAAGAAGAAACAAATTAAAGGGGTGGTTGATTAGGATTTCACTTTTCTAACTTTAGTTAGTGTTTAGTTAGTAAACAACATCTGCAAAGTTAAAACGCTACGTTATAAAGTTCAAAGCAAAGGGAGATATTTGCTTTTAAAGAAATAGTTTTTTAAGGACTACAACAAACGGCTGGTAGGAACTACAACGGCATTCCTCCCGGGTTAGTGACATCACCAACCCTAAAATTTGCATAAACCCCGCCCCCTGAACACGATTTATAGATTATCAAGTCAGAATATGCTAATCAACGACTAGAAGATAACTACACATAAGATACATAAATTCATCAACTAACCACTCAGAAATGTTGCTCTACATGTTCTTCTTCTTGAGTCTCTCCATCATTGTCTGACTCCAGTTTGAACATAAAAGGCTAAAAGTTTTGGACATTTTTAGTCCATGTGTGTGTGAGGTAAAATGACACAAGCTGTTGTAGCTCCGCCCCCTGTGACGGGAGCAGAAGCTCATTTGCATTTAAAGGGACAGACACAAAAACAGTGTGTTTTTGCTCACCCTCAAAAAGTGACAATTTAAACATACTATAATATAAATATCTGTGGTATTTTGAGCTTAAACTTCACACACACACACACACACACACACACACACACACACACACACACACACACACACACACACACACACACACACACACACACACACACACACACACACACACACACACTCTGGGGACATCAAAGACTTATTTTACATCTTGTGAAAAGGGCATTATAACAGCGAGTGGTCTTTGCCATCTCTGCAGCAAACGGGTAAATACCGGTCTATCTGGGCTCACGAGTCAGCACGGCGAACACCACTGTATGCACACGGAGATATACCACAACTTATAGGACCGTTTTCTGACTGATAAAATGAGCTTCTCGTTCAACTTGCCTCGGCCGTCAGACTCGGCACTGAAGAGTGACGGATCACGCGCGCTCCACTGACTTCACTCCTATTGGTTGTCGCTCCCCAAAGTTGCTCTTCATTTGCATAAAGTTAAACTGATCTCCACTTTGTCGCGTCGCCAGACACGCCCATCCGGTCGCTGTCGTTTCGCTGGAAATCGCCCGCTCATTTAAATGAATGATATCGTGTCGCTTGTAGTGTGAACGCACCTGTAGGCTGTGTGTAGCGCGCGTACCCTTCGGCGTACCCTGACGTGCATCTCTTAAAAAATGGAATGTCGCGTCAATTCTACGCGGACGCAAGCGCTGTGATTGGTCAGCTAGAGCCCCTCCCTCGGGATTCACATTCTCCCTTCCTCCCTATGCATGTGTAATTGCACGTCAACGCGGACAACGACGCAGAAGTATAAATGAAAACCAACGCGTAGTCTATTGCGTAGAGGCTCCGGCGTAGATCCGCCGCAGCATTACCGCATCGCGTACCGTTCCACAAAGCCGGCGAACGATCTCCGCTCCAGCGGATAGTGAGGAGCTCATGGTCTCTGCATCGTTCCAGTTTGCAGACATTTTTTCGTTCTTTCTTTGTTGATGACGACAACAACGACGACGAAAACAACAACAACAACAACAACAACAACAACAACAACAAACTTTCTTCGCAACAGAGTCGCGCGATGGCACGTGCGCCATCACTACGACACACCCCTTACTGCATTGATCCTGGCTTTTGTTCACACAGGGCGCTTTCCGGGACTCATCCGGCAATGTTTCTAGGTTACCAACCTGGGCTTGATCCCGGCATCAATCCCGGGACGTGTTTGCGTTCACACAGAAGGCACTCTGGCAATTTCCCGGGATCAACGCGCTGTGTGAAAGCGGCTTTAAGGGGACATCTTGAGATGGCAGTGTGTTTGACACCTGATTCAGCACTGCAGCGCGAGACACGGTGTGTGTGTGTGTGTGTGTGTGTGTGCGCGAGACGAGGCCAGTGACTCTCAGTGAACGGGGAGGATCGAGCTTGAACCCCCGCTGACCCACTTACTGAGCAGTCATGTGTGCTGAACAAAGAGCAGCTGTTTATCAACACACACACACACACACACACACACACACACACACACACACGTGAAGACCTGCGTGAGCTTTACATCTTTAATATTAACCGTGTACATGTCCTCCTCATAAATAACACCCATCAATAACTAACACAGGCCAGCTGAACGAGTGACTTATGTAAATCATCTTGAGCCTCATATAAAGCTTTGAAGTATGATTACAATATCTGTGGGTAAATATTACTAAAGAATCGTGGTGCAATGTGTGACCTTTTCGCTCGCTCATGATTACTGGATAATGATTTTAAACATGATTATATGGCTTTTTTGTGTGTGTGTATTATTGATTAACAAAATGTTTAATAGCTGAGATGAAGTTATAATGAAAAACAATCAATTTTATGCATCTTTAAATGAGCGAGCAAGAGAGAGCAAGTTTTTAATATTTCATTACAACCAAAAATAAATACATTTCTGAGCTCCAGACTTTAGTATTCAAGGCCTGAAAATGATTACATTAAAATGCACTGATACAGCAGACCCTAAAAAAACCTGTCGGAAATATTATAGGACTGGGTTGAAAATATCTATATTTGGTTTTTAATCGATTTTCTCTTCTTTTTGTTTATAAACTTATATTGATTCTTAAAGGTGAAGTTCGCTCAAAAATGAAAATGCTGTTCATCTTCTGAACAGAAAAAACGGTAGTTGCGTAATCTGTAAATGGAGGGACAGTAATCGCTCAAAAATATCTTAATTTGTGTTAATTAATGACAGAATGTTATAGGTAAACTATCCCTTTAAATCCAAAGAATTTATGCTTTAGTCTTTTTTTTTTTTTTTTTTTTACAAAACGCCTCCCATCCAAAAAAATCGCTTTGTTATGATTTATAAGTGATATAGCCTACTTTTGATATTAAACGGCTTTAATTTATTTTCAGTCAATTTCTGCAATGCCGTTTGACGCATGTAACGTTACTGTGGCTGATATATATCCACAAGTGTATCGACATCGAATTGAATCGAGATCAAAAATTAATCGTTCATTTTGTCTCAAAACACATCTCTACTAAATTTTGAATTAATTAAACAACAAGCATTATAATAGTAAATGCTTATCAGCTCAGTATAGTTCAGGTAAGTTATACATTCAAATGCGATTGTGTATAAAAAGATCGCAAGTTGCTATGATGTCTATCTTTATAATGTAATCTGAGCCAGAACTTTATTATTATCAGAAGAGATGTGGACAAAGCTGGCATGTAAACATGTCTCTTTAAAGACACACACACACACATCACACACACACACACACACACACACAGATTTCTCACCTGCTGACTCGCCAGTGTTGATCCAGTCCGGGTTGGCAATGCTCGCGATGGCAAATATATCCGCAGCCAGAAAGAGACATCCTGAAATAATGGTGAGTTTATCCATCTCAGGTGTTCAGATTCAGGAGTGAGCAGCTCAGCTAGTCTCTGTACACCACAGATATGATCAGTGAACGACAACACTGCTCGAGTCTGCCCGCATGATATGCGCTGATATAACGTTATGTGTGTGTTATGATATGATATATGGCTATAAGTCCTGCCGATCTGTAGAAGGAAACACACGATCCCTAAAGACCAGGATGTGTTTCTGATCTTCCTCCTGACAGTTGATGCTCCATCATCATCATCATCCTCATCCTCATCACACACTGCGGGCTTCTTCTTCTTCTGTTAACGTACCGTTAACGTTACTTGCTAACAGGCTAAGTTACAGATCCTCCACACGGTTTGTTTGCCATCCGGAGGGCCTACTTCCACTCGACGTCCACATATCCATCTCAGATAAAGTCTCGATCGCGGGATTTAACAGCAAGAAAAGGCGTGAAAGCACCGAATTAGCGGCCGTTTTGATCGACGGTGTTGTGGTCCATCTTTCAGCTCGGCTGCGCGCGCAGCTTCACGGACGCCGAGCGCGAGCACAGCTGCACCGCATCACCTTCATGCCCGAAAAACTCGTCGAAATGTGCGAAGAGAGATCGTTAACTGCGTGTGATTCGCGGAGACAGCCGCAGGAGCATGAGACGCGGCGGTGTAAACGCTCCTCTCTCGCGTCTTTCCCAATGACATCAAGCGAAAACCCCCACGCAGCGTCTGTCGTCAGACACACACAACAGGCCCGCGAGATCTCGCCGTCGTCTGCTGCTCTCGCGAGACTCCCTCCGCGTGACTAGAGGAGGTCAGTTCTGTGTGTGTGTGTGTGTTGTGGGGGGGCATGACAACATCTGTCAGCACTTCTGTAATTACCCACTTAATGCAAGCAGGAATCTCAAAATACATTTCATGAACAATATATGCGTTCTGGACGACGGAGAAAGAGACCACAGCGTGTATGTATTATGAACGACGAGCAGCGGGGTCCAAAAAGCACGAGATCGCCATAAAAATGCGTTTAGTTGAGCATTCGTGCACTAATTATATTATCAGATAATAATTACATTACAGATTAAAAAAAGAATAATGTAGAGAAAAAAAACTGATATTAAGCAGACAAAAATGAAGGTAGACACTGGAAAATGTTTTTCTAGCATGATGGATACTGCTCATTACTGATTGGCATATTATGTAAATAGCCAAAAAGTAAATTTAACAATATTGTTAGTGTTCATACTTCAGTAATCTTATGACAAATACTCAATACTTTGTTTAGCTATGAGAAAAGTATGTTGAATTTTTTTTTTCATCGACTGATTTTTGACTAGTTTAAAACGATATAGGTTAGTTTAAATATATATAAATCACTGTATATGAGACGTACTTTTAACACATGTATGCTAAATCTTTGACTTAAAACATGCCGTGTAATGTTTTAATTACAAAAACGCATTAATCATACATGACCGTATTCTAGTGAAATTATGTTTTAAATGCAGCCAAAACAAACATCTTTTGTTTTAGTCTTTTACTTTTAATAATTCACACATACCTTTTTTTAAAACCTTAAACACAATCACAATGTTATTTCCCACCCCACGTTTGTCTTCTCTCGTCTCCCTCTGCTGGCCACTGGAAGAACTGACACAGATAGACATTTAAAAAAGAAATAATTTACAAATGATGAGGCAGACGAGCAGCATTTATGACCGATAGGCTTTCTTTAATGAATGTACAGCACATATACAGTGGAAAGGATGATGAAACTGATGGCTGTGCTTTCAGTACACCGGTCCGTTACTAAAGACCAGACTTCATGATGAACAGACCCACAAAAATACAACTGTCAACAGTAATCAGGATTATTTTTTACACTTGAATAAGCAGCTGCACAATGTGTGCACTTTATATATTAGGACGTTCCCCTCACAACTCATCAACAAACGGTGTGTTGGCCAGATGTCCGCAACTTGACATGGTCTTCTTGCTTTCAACAAACTTCTTTGCAGCCTGTAGACAAAACAAAAAACAAAAAAGTTGCTTTTTTACTGCTTTAAAACATTTCATGAGCCTAATATAAAAACATAACGTTAAAATCTTTCCAAAATCGACTCCTAACTTTTATAATGGGACTGACGGCACAATTGGACTGAAAAACCCTCATCTAAACGCCTCAATCAATCTGACTTAGCTTGAGAGCCTCTGATTTACATTTTAAGGCTTACAGACTAAATATTTGCTGAAAAAAATAAGCTTTTTTGGACATTTCATCAAGGCAAAAATATCATGACAGCAGTGCTGACGTTCTCGCTCCGGCTGCTGTCTCGGTTTCTGAGCTTTCTGCCAGTCCGGTTCAATACGTGGTCTTGGTGTTTCCTTCGTGCAAAGAGCTCAGAGGATCAAGGAGAATTTGGCTATAAAAAAAAACATGGACGTAGTGTGCGTGGCGTCACCCGTAGTGTTTCTGAAGAGCTTTTTAGAAGCCAAAAAAGGGGGCGGAGCCGGCCGTCGCCATCTTGGATGCGAGTCATAACCGAAAATGGGCAAAAAGACGAATTAGCTAAGGTGACGTGACGCTAAAGACGCGGATTAGCTGAGGTGATGTGACGCTAACAGGCAAACGGCTAGTAGTGACGGCACCTGTCACTCAAGTGGCCACGCCCTTAATTATCCACAACTTTAAGACTCAATATAATTTAAACGAATGAGTTATATAGACCAAAGCCAATTTTTGCACCGCGCTGTAAACGCATTTTTCTCCGCTGTAAAGTTGGGGCATTTTAACATGGGGGTCTATGGGATTGACTCTCTCTTGGAGCCTGTCTCTAGTGGCCAGTCGATGAACTGCAGTTTAAGTCTCTTCCGCGTTGAGACCGCGGCTCGGCTAAAAGTCTTACTTTGATCACGTCGCTGGCGGTGAGCGAGTCGATGGTCTGCGTGACAGACTCTGGCGAGCTGTAGGAGCCGCTGCTGATCACCTGAACACCCAACTCCTCCAGAAGACCCTCCGAACTCTCCAGAGACATCAGGTAATCCACCTTCAGCTGGGTCCTACACACACACACACACACACACACACACAGCTCTGAGCTCCACCACAGCGGATTTATGAAAGCCTTTCGTAGCCTATATTTTTATAGAAATATTTCCTGTAATTACAAGCATTTCATTTGTATTAGTTCAGAAGGCACTGATTCTTTGGCAGTGCATTATGGGTGTAAAAGCCAACGCAAAGGCTGGTGATTTGGTCGGCTGGTGTTCGACTCACTTTGCTCTGGTGAGATCCTCTTCGGTGAGTTTACCGTCAGCCACAGCCGTCAACTGTGCCACGGCTGCATTGATCACCTGCAGAGAGAGAGAGAGATACGCTTTACCAAACTGATGTGTGGTGGTCAGAGTGAGGTGACAATAACAAACGTCAGCCTCAGAGTCGTTTTGGTATCATGTTATCATGCGGTAAACGAAAACGGTTTGTCTATTGACATGAAACCCACAACTTTTTGCTAGCACAGTCTAAAGATGACCTTAATCGAATATGGTGAAAATCTAAAAAACGGTCTAGGAAGAGTTAAAACAGCAGTTAGTTTCAGTAGTCCCGTTTCATTACAATAGGCTAATTTAATCAAAAGTTAATAGCTCGTGAGCGCTGACATATGGCGTGGTTGCGCTTCAGGCGGCCCGAGTTCGAGTCCCGGCTCGTGGACCTCTCCCGATTTTTAATGGCCAGTGCAGTGGCTGCTGGGATATAAGTAAACCTAGCAACATCCGTTGTCATGATTTTTTAAATGACTTATCGCGAGAGAAAAAAAAGAAGACGTTTTAGTCGCATAACATCGGCTAATGGAAACGCCGTCATTTCGCAATAGTTTTTTGTCAACATTTAGAAGAAGAAAAAACGCAAAAGTTTTGCGCAAATCTGTAATGGAAACTATAGTTGCAAAATTCATCAATTATGGACTAAAGTCAATTCCGATATAAAGCAGCTCAGCAGAAAACAGTGTTTTGAAGTGTTGTGTGGCAAGGAAGTGTTTGTTGAAGCGCACTCACCTCGCGGGCCGAGTCCGCCTGGGAGATGATGTACACCCCGAAGAGCCCAGAGTCCGAGTACGTGGCGCTGAAAGCCGTGGCCTGCGCAGAAAACACACCAGAAGCATCTCAACTGTGGCAAGAGTAGAGCTGGCCGGTGTACCGGGTCATACCGAATACCGCCGTTTGTTTTTATTATGATAGGAATTTTTACATTGGTTCACAATATCAACACAGCGCACCACAAATAGATTTTCCAGAAGGCTTTGACATCGTTGAATAAACACAAAAACTGCACGTTTCAAAGTCAAAACGCGGCGCGGGTGTTATTTTATATGAATGTATGTGAAGGGAACTGACTGTCTTTAGAAACATTTTTATGTTATTTTCATTTAATCTTTCCTGATAAAGCAGCGTTTATGAGCTCAGCGATGCTTTGTGTACAACTGTTACCGGGGAAACTGCTTTGTGTACAGCCGTTACCGGGGAAACTGCTTTGTGTACAGCCGTTACCGGGGAAACCGCTTTGTGTACAGTTGTTACCCGGGGAAACCGCTGTTTCTGCCGCTCCTAAAGCGCCTCCTGCTGGACCTCTTTGTAAACAGCCTCAATGCAAACCTGTATTAATACTAGTATGTATTTGTTCTACAATATTCACTCATGACAATAAAATAAAGAATTCTGAGTCAATCTACTGCAGTATTTCCTGTCTCAAATCAGTAGAAAATGTGGTTAACACCCAGTGATGAAAAAAAAAAACGTCATACACCGTGAAACCGGTTATCTGTTTGAAAAACATGAGCGTTCCTCACATCGAAGGGCTGCGCGGTGGCCTTGGCGATGCCCTGGCTGAGTCTGCTGGTGACGTTGGACCCTCTCTTGACGTGCGGTCCGGCTCCCAGAAGCCTTTGCAGGACGCTGAAGGCGTTGGCCTCGGCGGAGCCCGTCTCGGCCCCCTCACAGGCCATCAGCGCGTGGACCAGCCCTCCTCCGCTCTGCACACGCAGCTCTCCCTGCAGAACAACACCGTCACTCATCAGGCGCACACAACACACACTCATCACTGCAGAGAGAGCGTGTGCTCGCTCACCGCCACGGTACAACGGCTCTGGCTCCTGGTGCGCCGGCCCCTGAGCGTCCGCTGAACTGCTCTGCCACCTTCCTCAGAGCAGCATGACTGACTCCTACACACACACGACAACATTTACTCATCACACGATCTGGGCTGGTTAATAGAAGCTACAAAACAGTATTTGTGTCTTTTCGACTCTAAAAGTGCCCCATTATGCTACTTATTTTGTTTTGAGGTCTCCTATAATATGTTTACATCCATCAAATATCGAAAAGAGCAGCAACCAAAAGCAAAATTTTGACCGAGCAAGTAGACTTGCATTCATGGGAAAGTCTTACCTAATCCAACGAGAGCCATTCTGGCACTGGCGTAATTATTGGCAAAGAACTGTTTGCAGCTGGAATTGAAGAGCAGAAAGAGACGAGAGTTTGCACACGGCTCAGGTTATAAACAACAGATGAGGAGCTGCGGCCCGTCACTTACCAGATCAACACTGATCTTCCCCACCATGTGGTCTGGACAGTACAGCGAGTTGGATAACGCGTTCTTATACGCAGCTTCGTGCAGCTTCTCAATAACACCTGTGTAGGGAAACCACATCAGCATCAGACTCTGCATGTCATCCGGTGATGACACACACTCATTTCTATTGGTATTGGTGTGCGGTACCGATCTGTGGGCTCTGGTCTGCAACGGCCTTGTCGATCTTGACCCTCGGCGAGAGGTCAGTCAACTCCCAGGGTCTGAAGTCAGGAGCAGTCGTCACATTGACCAGGTACTCGAACACGCCCTCACTGCACACGAAACACACACACACACCTTTTAGACCGTCATTTTGCGAGTGACAGTTGCAATATCTGCTATATCCACATTGTCTGCCACAGTAACAAATAAAACATCAGCAATTCTTGATGACAAGGAGACATGAAGTGATAATTAAACAGCACAAACTGTGCCTAAGCTTGTTGGCTTCTGATACAGCGAATCTCACACAGAATAATAATGATAAAACTACTGATTACTTATTTACTAAAATTCGCAGTTGATTTAGACTTAAAACAAACAGACATTTAAAATGATAGTTAACCCAAATTAATTAATAAATAACTGAATAAAACTATACATTTGAGTCTGTTTTTAACTACCGCCATGTGGCTTCAGAAGACTCCTGTACAATAGGAGTGTTTGATTCAAGGTTTTGCAGAGTCGACTCCATTTAATTATACATCAAAACAGGGTCAGGGTTAATAAAAGATTCAAGTCGTTATTACACACTCAATTTCTTTTTTTTACTGCCCCAACGCCTTAAATTTCCCTTATTAAAGGGATAGTTCACCCAAAAATGAAAATTAGCCCATGATCCTCCAATAGGTGTATATGACTTTCTGCTTTCAGACGAACACAATCTGAGTTATATAAAAAAATGCCCTGGCTCTTACCAAGCTTTATAATGGCAGTGAACGGCTGTTTATGATTTATAGTCCATAAAAGTGCATCTATCCATGATAAAAGTGCATCCATCCATCATAAAAAGTGCATCTATCCATCATAAAAGTGCATCTATCCATCATAAAAGTGCATCTATCCATCATAAAAGTGCATCTATCCATGATAAAAGTGCATCTATCCATCATAAAAGTGCATCTATCCATCATAAAAGTGCATCTATCCATGATAAAAGTGCATCTATCCATCATAAATGTGCATCTATCCATCATAAATGTGCATCTATCCATCATAAAAGTGCATCTATCCATGATAAAAGTGCATCTATCCATGATAAAAGTGCATCTATCATCATAAAAGTGCATCTATCATCATAAAAGTGCATCTATCCATCATAAAAGTGCATCTATCCATCATAAAAGTGCATCTATCCATGATAAAAGTGCATCTATCCATCATAAAAGTGCATCTATCCATCATAAAAGTGCATCTATCCATGATAAAAGTGCATCTATCCATCATAAATGTGCATCTATCCATGATAAAAGTGCATCTATCCATGATAAAAGTGCATCTATCATCATAAAAGTGCATCTATCCATGATAAAAGTGCATCTATCCATCATAAAAGTGCATCTATCATCATAAAAGTGCATCTATCCATCATAAAAGTGCATCTATCCATCATAAAAGTGCATCTATCCATCATAAATGTGCATCTATCCATGATAAAAGTGCATCTATCCATCATAAAAGTGCATCTATCATCATAAAAGTGCATCTATCCATGATAAAAGTGCATCTATCCATCATAAAAGTGCATCTATCATCATAAAAGTGCATCTATCCATCATAAAAGTGCATCTATCCATCATAAAAGTGCATCTATCCATCATAAATGTGCATCTATCCATCATAAAAGTGCATCTATCCATGATAAAAGTGCATCTATCCATGATAAAAGTGCATCTATCATCATAAAAGTGCATCTATCATCATAAAAGTGCATCTATCCATCATAAAAGTGCATCTATCCATCATAAAAGTGCATCTATCCATCATAAAAGTGCATCTATCCATCATAAATGTGCATCTATCCATCATAAATGTGCATATATCCATCATAAAAGTGCATCTATCCATGATAAAAGTGCATCTATCCATCATAAATGTGCATCTATCCATCATAAATGTGCATCTATCCATCATAAAAGTGCATCTATCCATGATAAAAGTGCATCTATCCATGATAAAAGTGCATCTATCATCATAAAAGTGCATCTATCATCATAAAAGTGCATCTATCCATCATAAAAGTGCATCTATCCATCATAAAAGTGCATCTATCCATCATAAAAGTGCATCTATCCATCATAAATGTGCATCTATCCATCATAAATGTGCATCTATCCATCATAAATGTGCATATATCCATCATAAAAGTGCATCTATCCATGATAAAAGTGCATCTATCATCATAAAAGTGCATCTATCCATCATAAAAGTGCATCTATCATCATAAAAGTGTATCTATCCATCATAAAAGTGCATCTAACATCATAAAAGTGCATCTAACATCATAAAAGTGCACCCATCCATGATAAAAGTGCATCCATCCATGATAAAAGTGCATCTATCCATCATAAAAGTGAATCTATCCATCATAAAAGTGCATCTATCCATGATAAAAGTGCATCTATCATCATAAAAGTGCATCTATCATCATAAAAGTGCATCTATCCATCATAAAAGTGCATCTATCCATCATAAAAGTGCATCTATCCATCATAAAAGTGCATCTATCCATCATAAATGTGCATCTATCCATCATGAAAGTGCATCTATCCATGATAAAAGTGCATCTATCATCATAAAAGTGCATCTATCATCATAAAAGTGCATCTATCCATCATAAAAGTGCATCTATCCATCATAAAAGTGCATCTAACATCATAAAAGTGCATCTATCATCATAAAAGTGCATCCATCCATGATAAAAGTGCATCTATCCATCATAAAAGTGCATCTATCCATCATAAAAGTGCATCTAACATCATAAAAGTGCATCTATCATCATAAAAGTGCATCCATCCATGATAAAAGTGCATCCATCCATGATAAAAGTGCATCTATCCATCATAAAAGTGCATCTATCCATCATAAAAGTGCATCCATCCATCATAAAAGTGCATCTAACATCATAAAAGTGCATCTATCATCATAAAAGTGCATCTATCCATCATAAAAGTGCATCTATCCATCATAAAAGTGCATCCATCCATGATAAAAGTGCATCCATCCATGATAAAAGTGCATCTATCCATCATAAAAGTGCATCTATCCATCATAAAAGTGCATCCATCCATCATAAAAGTGCATCCATCCATGATAAAAGTGCATCTATCCATCATAAAAGTGCATCTATCATCATAAAAGATGCCCCCCCCCCCCCCAAAAAAAAAAGTGTTAAAACAAGCTAATAACATAATAACATGTTAAGAAGTCTATTAAAAATACATAGTAACCATCTGTGACAACTATAAACTGTCTAGCGTCCCCCTAGCAACCTTAGCTACACCCTAGCAACCACCCAGGATACCCTAGCAACACCATACTCACAAATCATCCCGCAGACAGTCCAGAGAATACACCATGTGTTCCCTCGAAGACGTCACGCTAAACACCAGCAAGGGAAACGGGACGGTGAGAGAAGTGATAGCGTGCGATACAGAAAGTGTTCATGGATAAACATATAAGGAAAGCGGACCTCAAGCTGGCGCCCGCTGCCTCCAGACCCCGGCAGATCCTGAAGGCCGACGCACCTTTAGTGGTCTGAAACACACAACACACTTACAAACATACAGGAACATGTCTGATCAACTCTAATCGTCTGAACGGAGCAGATTCAGTGTGACTGTAACGCTGCGTTCACACCACACGCGAATAGAGCGTCTGCCGCGAGTGATTTCAGTGTAAAGTCGCATTTACGCGCGTCTGGAGGTCCTGCAGCGCGAATGAGGCGTTTAGCGCGGCGCGGTAGACGCGAATTCGCCTCGTTCGCGCGAATGAGCCGAATTGAGCAACTGGCGCAAATTCGCGTCTGACGCCCGAGTTTAATTTTTTTTTACTTTGGCGTCAATTCGCACCGCGTTAACCAATCAGGAGCCTGCTTGCTGCTGTCACGTGGTGAAGTGACGTGATAAACGGGGGCAGGCCCGCTTTTCAGTTTATAATGTCATTTTAAATGTTTGGCCTCAATCAATTATTTTGTAATATGATTAAATCCCGCGTGAAAGAAGGAATGGCATTGTTCAGCTGTATGTTAACTATGAATGTGACACTGAACACTTGCAGTCATAGGCTACATTTCTGAACGAGATGAAGAAAAACTCACATAATTAAAGAAGTCGTTTGACCGACGTTATAACGAGTCATTAATGTATTTTAACTGTTTCATATAATATAACCGAAGCTATAGATTGTGAATTTAAACATTTCTGGTTTACCAGCGGCAGAACGTCAGGAGGACTAGCCGAGGTAAGGCCTGGGTTACATGAGCGCTGAGCGCCCGGTGATCGCCTGGATCTCACAAACCGAAAACGTCAGATCAAATGTTTTAAATAGGCGCTATCTTTATAAATAAACCACAGATTTGAGCTTTAAACAACTACATTCTCGACTGAACAACTCTTAAAACTACATTTCGTGACATAATAACTGTACTATTTTTAAATTTCACGGCCTTTCTTGCAAACAGAACCGCCTAGCACTTGCCCTCCCACAAGAAGCGGATTTCGCTTCAAACGCTTGCTTTTTCGGGGTATATGCAGGAATCCTGAAGTTAATTTCAATACCTTTTTAAGACTTTTTGAAGACCTTCTCAAATATTTTAAGACCTCATCGCCACTTCACGTTCTAATCAGCAACAAACCTTTCACTTAATAAACGGTTGTAGTTTGTGCCACGACGACACATCACCTAATAGTTTTAGTTTTTTTTATTTAACATTTTTTTTTTTTCTTTCGCAAAATACGTGGCATCACCTGTATGCGGCGATCTTATCTCACTGACCGACTACGCCGTTGTTTTTTATTAGTAATGGGGAGGAAAATAAATATATTCATGCATACTTTTTGGAGTCAAACTCTTTGGACAAAGCTTGAACAAAATTTAATACCCTTATAAAAATCATGATTAAGACTTTTTAATATCTTTTCTTATTTCTTCATTTCCCAAAATGGATTTATCAACTTTTAATACTTTAAGACCCCGCGGACACCCTGTTTTTACGTGCGTCTATTTCGCTTTAGACGCGCGAATGCATTCAAAATGTTCAAGCGTAAAACTAGACGCGATAGACGCAAATTTGACGCTCTATTCGCGTTTGTTGTGAATTATTCTCCATTTATAACATGTTGTAGTTCCACTGCTGGACACTGGGTGGAGTGTGGGTTTTAATAGCTATACAGGAAGTCAGGTGTAACTAATGAGGGAAGCAAACAAATTTTGACCGTGTCAGGATCGCATGCAAACTAGTGGATTATAATGTGCTTTGGCATCGGAACTGAGACAAATAAAGCCGATAAATGCAACGCCACCAAGTGACAAGAAGGTTATTGTCCGCTTCAATCATTATTATGTATGCATTGCCATCAAGCCATTTATTATTGTCAGTGTCATGTGTACAAGTTAGCAAGTACATTGAAAAACTAGCTTGAATGCTACTCCACAGACTATAGACCGAACAAATACAATAAACCTCACTGCTATACAAGTGCTATATGTGACCCTGGACCCTCAATTTTAAATTGTATATGTCATCTGAAAGCTTTCCATTGATGTATGGTTTGTTCGGATAGGACAATATTTGGATAATTCGTTATTATCTTGTTCTGAGTTATGTTGAATGGATGTGGAAATATAGCCTATCTGTTGTGAATATGGGATAATTACGGTAGGCTACTTAATGATATTATTATTTATAAATGTATAATTAAACTTGTTTAAATGTACAGTTTGGTGTTGTTTTGTTTTTAAAAGATATCCTAATACAATAAATGCATTAATCTCTCAATTAAGTATTTATCATTACAGATATAGAGTTTGGAGTCTAGCGGTCAAAATGGCCGCTTGTGGCAGTTCTAGTAGTTAAAGTTGTGCATTTATGTTCACGATTGTGCTGCATTCACTCACAAAAATACATGTTTTATATATTTACGGTAGGAAATTCACTAAATATCTTCATG
>JARPMJ010008067.1:0-32500 GCA_033366665.1 Phoxinus dragarum
GTGATGGAAGGTTATATGAAACAAACTACAAATGGACTCAATCATCAGGAAAACCCCCAAATATTAATAATTTTAGAAGCAAATTCACTACATCAAAGGGAATCCCATGTACAAACATTTTACTTTTTATGTGTCAATTTTGTGTTTTGATGTGAACATTTACCTAAAATTGCTACATTAAATCAGTATAGCAAGTTGCTATATTTTAAAGCAATTATGTTAGCAGTTTTCACTGTTGCATATGTTTTTATTATAGGGCCGATTTCTGTTTATCTATACTTTTATAGAACCATACGATCTGAAATATATACAGGAAACACAATGTAGCACAAATTAAATGTTTAAAAATATCTCTTTGTTCCGCAACCCACATGCTCAAAACTGCCTGTTACTTTTGAGTTTTATTAAGTAACCGAATTTTATATATATATATATATATATATATATATTATATATATATATATATATAATGCAGGGAGATCAATTGAAAATGTCAGGATAATTAATGTTTACCCGCACACAGTGCATTCAAAATGTCATGTGTGTCAAGCATTCCCAGCAGGCTACAAATAACTTATGAATTGTATAACCATTTAGGAAAAAGCGAGAGAAAACTTTTATATAGATATAGTTTTGTGAGGAAAAGTCCCCTGTGATGTCAGAAAAGTCCAGCTCCCTCAGTATGTCACTTTCATTTTTTGCACCAAATGATTGGCTTTAGTCTTACTTGTGCCATTGTTGACCAAAGTCTGTTCTTCACAAAGAAGAGCTTTAAAAAAGAGGCATATGTGTATCTCACCTTTACTTGTATTACCACCCACAGTCTCAGAGAGTTTGGGCTTCCTTTAGTTGGCATTCATTTACATTTAGTCATTTAGCAGACGCTTTTATCCAAAGCGACTTACAACTGAGGACTACAGCAAGCGAGTCATCATGAAGAGGCAAAACCAACGCAAGAAGTGCCCAAAATACAAAGTTCAGGCATTGCTCTGAGTAGCATAAGCCAGACAAGGGAGGATTAAAGGAAAATATATATATATATATATATATATATATATATTTTATGTCAAGTGCTCATTCCCAACATTGTCCCAACTATTAACCTTTATCTATGCTAATTAGCTGATGTTTTATACCGCTGTCATGATTCCTTTCTTGTGTTCCCCTTGTCTTGTGTGGACTTTTGTTATTTCCTGTTCTGTGCCATGTTTTGTAGTCCTTTGTAGTTTTTCTTGTTTATTAGTCTTCCCAGGTGTTTCTGATTAACCACGCCCCCTTGTTATCTTGTTTAGCTTGTTTGCCTGTGTATTTAAACCTCTGTGCTTCAGTTGTTGTTTGTCGGTCGTTGTTGCTTGTAGATGTTCCTTGTTCTGAGTTCCCTGTTCTGAGTTAGCCCTGGATTACCAGTTTGTTTCATTAAAGAAGTGCTTGCATATGGATTATCTCTCTGCTTCGTCCTTGCCTCAGCGTAACAACCGCACTCTCTCTTCTTGTGCAATTGTACTATAATGGTGTGTAAATACATTTAAATCATGACAAGTCTCGAAATTGTTTTAGCATGTTATTGAATATGGCAATGTTAATCTATTTGGTCTTGTCTGACTATATATGGACTTGCTGCTGCTAATAGATACACTCACAGATACGCTGCTGTGAGTATGTCAGATACGCCGCTGCTGTGAGTATGTCAGATACGCTGCTGTATCTGACATACTCACAGCAGCGGCGTATCTGACATACTCACAGCAGCGGCGTATCTGACATACTCACAGGAGCGGCGTATCTGACATACTCACAGCAGCGGCGTATCTGACATACTCACAGCAGCAGCGTATCTGACATACTCACAGCAGCAGCGTATCTGACATACTCACAGCAGCAGCGTATCTGACATACTCACAGCAGCGGCGTATCTGACATACTCACAGCAGCAGCGTATCTGACATACTCACAGCAGCAGCGTATCTGACATACTCACAGCAGCGGCGTATCTGACATACTCACAGCAGCAGCGTATCTGACATACTCACAGCAGCAGCGTATCTGACATACTCACAGCAGCAGCGTATCTGACATACTCACAGCAGCGTCGTATCTTACATACTCACAGCAGCGTATCTGACATACTCACAGCAGCGGCGTATCTGACATACTCACAGCAGCGTCGTATCTTACATACTCACAGCAGCGGCGTATCTGACACACTCACAGCAGCGGCGTATCTGACATACTCACAGCAGCGTCGTATCTTACATACTCACAGCAGCAGCATATCTGACATACTCACAGCAGCAGCGTATCTGACATACTCACAGCAGCGTCGTATCTAACATACTCACAGCAGCGGCGTATCTGACATACTCACAGCAGCGGCGTATCTGACATACTCACAGCAGCGTCGTATCTGACATACTCACAGCAGCGTCGTATCTTACATACTCACAGCAGCAGCATATCTGACATACTCACAGCAGCAGCGTATCTGACATACTCACAGCAGCGTCGTATCTAACATACTCACAGCAGCGGCGTATCTGACATACTCACAGCAGCGGCGTATCTGACATACTCACAGCAGCGTCGTATCTGACATACTCACAGCAGCGTCGTATCTTACATACTCACAGCAGCGGCATATCTGACATACTCACAGCAGCAGCGTATCTGACATACTCACAGCAGCATCGTATCTTACATACTCACAGCAGCATATCTGACATACTCACAGCAGCGTCGTATCTTACATACTCACAGCAGCAGCGTATCTTAAATACTCACAGCAGCAGCATATCTTACATACTCACAGCAGCAGCGTATCTGACATACTCACAGCAGCGTCGTATCTGACATACTCACAGCAGCGTCGTATCTTACATACTCACAGCAGCGTCGTATCTTACATACTCACAGCAGCGGCGTATCTGACATACTCACAGCAGCGTCATATCTTACATACTCACAGCAGCAGCATATCTTACATACTCACAGCAGCAGCGTATCTGACATACTCACAGCAGCGTATCTGACATACTCACAGCAGCGGCGTATCTGACATACTCACAGCAGCGGCGTATCTGACATACTCACAGCAGCGGCATATCTGACATACTCACAGCAGCGTATCTGACATACTCACAGCAGCGGCGTATCTTACATACTCACAGCAGCGGCGTATCTGACATACTCACAGCAGCAGCGTGTCTGACATACTCACAGCAGCGTATCTGACATACTCACAGCAGCGGCGTATCTTACATACTCACAGCAGCGTCGTATCTGACATACTCACAGCAGCAGCGTATCTGACATACTCACAGCAGCGTATCTGACATACTCACAGCAGCGGCGTATCTTACATACTCACAGCAGCGGCGTATCTGACATACTCACAGCAGCAGCGTGTCTGACATACTCACAGCAGCAGCGTATCTGACATACTCACAGCAGCAGCGTATCTGACATACTCACAGCAGCGTCGTATCTTACATACTCACAGCAGCGTATCTGACATACTCACAGCAGCGGCGTATCTGACATACTCACAGCAGCGTCGTATCTTACATACTCACAGCAGCGGCGTATCTGACACACTCACAGCAGCGGCGTATCTGACATACTCACAGCAGCGTCGTATCTTACATACTCACAGCAGCAGCATATCTGACATACTCACAGCAGCAGCGTATCTGACATACTCACAGCAGCAGCGTATCTGACATACTCACAGCAGCGTATCTTACATACTCACAGCAGCGGCGTATCTGACATACTCACAGCAGCGTAGTATCTGACATACTCACAGCAGCGGCGTATCTGACATACTCACAGCAGCGGCGTATCTGACATACTCACAGGAGCGGCGTATCTGACATACTCACAGCAGCGGCGTATCTGACATACTCACAGCAGCAGCGTATCTGACATACTCACAGCAGCAGCGTATCTGACATACTCACAGCAGCAGCGTATCTGACATACTCACAGCAGCGTCGTATCTTACATACTCACAGCAGCAGCGTATCTGACACACTCACAGCAGCGGCGTATCTGACATACTCACAGCAGCGTCGTATCTTACATACTCACAGCAGCAGCATATCTGACATACTCACAGCAGCGTCGTATCTAACATACTCACAGCAGCGGCGTATCTGACATACTCACAGCAGCGGCGTATCTGACATACTCACAGCAGCGTCGTATCTGACATACTCACAGCAGCGTCGTATCTTACATACTCACAGCAGCAGCATATCTGACATACTCACAGCAGCAGCGTATCTGACATACTCACAGCAGCGTCGTATCTAACATACTCACAGCAGCGGCGTATCTGACATACTCACAGCAGCGGCGTATCTGACATACTCACAGCAGCGTCGTATCTGACATACTCACAGCAGCGTCGTATCTTACATACTCACAGCAGCGGCATATCTGACATACTCACAGCAGCAGCGTATCTGACATACTCACAGCAGCATCGTATCTTACATACTCACAGCAGCATATCTGACATACTCACAGCAGCGTCGTATCTTACATACTCACAGCAGCAGCGTATCTTAAATACTCACAGCAGCAGCATATCTTACATACTCACAGCAGCAGCGTATCTGACATACTCACAGCAGCGTCGTATCTGACATACTCACAGCAGCGTCGTATCTTACATACTCACAGCAGCGTCGTATCTTACATACTCACAGCAGCGGCGTATCTGACATACTCACAGCAGCGTCATATCTTACATACTCACAGCAGCAGCATATCTTACATACTCACAGCAGCAGCGTATCTGACATACTCACAGCAGCGTATCTGACATACTCACAGCAGCGGCGTATCTGACATACTCACAGCAGCGGCGTATCTGACATACTCACAGCAGCGGCATATCTGACATACTCACAGCAGCGTATCTGACATACTCACAGCAGCGGCGTATCTTACATACTCACAGCAGCGGCGTATCTGACATACTCACAGCAGCAGCGTGTCTGACATACTCACAGCAGCGTATCTGACATACTCACAGCAGCGGCGTATCTTACATACTCACAGCAGCGTCGTATCTGACATACTCACAGCAGCGGCGTATCTGACATACTCACAGCAGCGTATCTGACATACTCACAGCAGCGGCGTATCTTACATACTCACAGCAGCGGCGTATCTGACATACTCACAGCAGCAGCGTGTCTGACATACTCACAGCAGCAGCGTATCTGACATACTCACAGCAGCAGCGTATCTGACATACTCACAGCAGCGTCGTATCTTACATACTCACAGCAGCGTATCTGACATACTCACAGCAGCGGCGTATCTGACATACTCACAGCAGCGTCGTATCTTACATACTCACAGCAGCGGCGTATCTGACACACTCACAGCAGCGGCGTATCTGACATACTCACAGCAGCGTCGTATCTTACATACTCACAGCAGCAGCATATCTGACATACTCACAGCAGCAGCGTATCTGACATACTCACAGCAGCAGCGTATCTGACATACTCACAGCAGCGTATCTTACATACTCACAGCAGCGGCGTATCTGACATACTCACAGCAGCGTAGTATCTGACATACTCACAGCAGCGGCGTATCTGACATACTCACAGCAGCGGCGTATCTGACATACTCACAGCAGCGTCATATCTGACATACTCACAGCAGCGGCGTATCTGACATACTCACAGCAGCGGCGTATCTGACATACTCACAGCAGCGGCGTATCTTACATACTCACAGCAGCGGCGTATCTTACATACTCACAGCAGCGGCGTATCTGACATACTCACAGCAGCGGCGTATCTGACATACTCACAGCAGCGGCGTATCTGACATACTCACAGCAGCGGCATATCTGACATACTCACAGCAGCAGCGTATCTGACATACTCACAGCAGCATCGTATCTGACATACTCACAGCAGCATCGTATCTGACATACTCACAGCAGCATCTTATCTTACATACTCACAGCAGCGTCGTATCTTACATACTCACAGCAGCGTCGTATCTTACATACTCACAGCAGCAGCATATCTTACATACTCACAGCAGCGGCGTATCTGACATACTCACAGCAGCGGCGTATCTGACATACTCACAGCAGCGGCGTATCTGACATACTCACAGCAGCAGCGTATCTGACATACTCACAGCAGCATCGTATCTTACATACTCACAGCAGCGTATCTGACATACTCACAGCAGCGTCGTATCTTACATACTCACAGCAGCAGCGTATCTGACATACTCACAGCAGCAGCGTATCTGACATACTCACAGCAGCGTCGTATCTTACATACTCACAGCAGCGTATCTGACATACTCACAGCAGCGTCGTATCTTACATACTCACAGCAGCATATCTTACATACTCACAGCAGCATATCTTACATACTCACAGCAGCAGCATATCTTACATACTCACAGCAGCATATCTTACATACTCACAGCAGCAGCATATCTTACATACTCACAGCAGCATCGTATCTTACATACTCACAGCAGCGTATCTTACATACTCACAGCAGCGGCGTATCTGACATACTCACAGCAGCGGCGTATCTGACATACTCACAGCAGCGGCGTATCTGACATACTCACAGCAGCGGCGTATCTGACATA
The DNA here is from genome assembly GCA_033366665.1 of Phoxinus dragarum. Lineage (NCBI taxonomy): Eukaryota > Metazoa > Chordata > Actinopteri > Cypriniformes > Leuciscidae > Phoxinus > Phoxinus dragarum. The sequence goes on from JARPMJ010008067.1 coordinate 6,643, forward strand.
CTCACAGCAGCGGCATATCTGACATACTCACAGCAGCAGCGTATCTGACATACTCACAGCAGCATCGTATCTGACATACTCACAGCAGCATCGTATCTTACATACTCACAGCAGCGTCGTATCTTACATACTCACAGCAGCAGCATATCTTACATACTCACAGCAGCGGCGTATCTGACATACTCACAGCAGCGGCGTATCTGACATACTCACAGCAGCGGCGTATCTGACATACTCACAGCAGCGTATCTTACATACTCACAGCAGCGGCGTATCTGACATACTCACAGCAGCAGCGTATCTGACATACTCACAGCAGCATCGTATCTTACATACTCACAGCAGCGTATCTGACATACTCACAGCAGCGTCGTATCTTACATACTCACAGCAGCAGCGTATCTGACATACTCACAGCAGCAGCGTATCTGACATACTCACAGCAGCGTCGTATCTTACATACTCACAGCAGCGGCGTATCTGACATACTCACAGCAGCAGCATATCTGACATACTCACAGCAGCGTCGTATCTTACATACTCACAGCAGCGTATCTGACATACTCACAGCAGCGTCGTATCTTACATACTCACAGCAGCATATCTTACATACTCACAGCAGCATATCTTACATACTCACAGCAGCAGCATATCTTACATACTCACAGCAGCATATCTTACATACAGCAGCAGCATATCTTACATACTCACATTAGCATCGTATCTTACATACTCACAGCAGCGTATCTTACATACTCACAGCAGCGGTGTATCTGACATACTCACAGCAGCGGCGTATCTGACATACTCACAGCAGCGGCGTATCTGACATACTCACAGCAGCGGCATATCTGACATACTCACAGCAGCGTCATATCTGACATACTCACAGCAGCGGCGTATCTGACATACTCACAGCAGCAGCGTATCTGACATACTCACAGCAGCATCGTATCTGACATACAGCAGCATCGTATCTTACATACTCACAGCAGCGGCATATCTGACATACTCACAGCAGCGGCGTATCTGACATACTCACAGCAGCATCATATCTTACATACTCACAGCAGCATCGTATCTTACATACTCACAGCAGCGGCATATCTGACATACTCACAGCAGCGGCGTATCTGACATACTCACAGCAGCAGCGTATCTGACATACTCACAGCAGCATCGTATCTGACATACTCACAGCAGCATCGTATCTGACATACTCACTGCAGCATCGTATCTTACATACTCACAGCAGCGGCATATCTCACATACTCACAGCAGCGGCGTATCTGACATGCTCACAGCAGCAGCGTATCTGACATACTCACAGCAGCATCGTATCTGACATACTCACAGCAGCATCGTATCTGACATACTCACAGCAGCATCGTATCTTACATACTCACAGCAGCGTCGTATCTTACATACTCACAGCAGCAGCATATCTTACATACTCACAGCAGCGGCGTATCTGACATACTCACAGCAGCGGCGTATCTGACATACTCACAGCAGCGGCGTATCTGACATACAGCAGCAGCATATCTTACATACTCACAGCAGCGGCGTATCTGACATACTCACAGCAGCGGCGTATCTGACATACTCACAGCAGCATCGTATCTGACATACTCACAGCAGCGTCGTATCTGACATACTCACAGCAGCAGCGTATCTGACATACTCACAGCAGCAGCGTATCTGACATACTCACAGCAGCGTCGTATCTGACATACTCACAGCAGCGGCGTATCTGACATACTCACAGCAGCGTCGTATCTTACATACTCACAGCAGCGGCGTATCTGACATACTCACAGCAGCAGCATATCTGACATATTCACAGCAGCGTCGTATCTTACATACTCACAGCAGCGTATCTGACATACTCACAGCAGCGTCGTATCTTACATACTCACAGCAGCATATCTTACATACTCACAGCAGCATATCTTACATACTCACAGCAGCAGCATATCTTACATACTCACAGCAGCATATCTTACATACTCACAGCAGCAGCATATCTTACATACTCACAGCAGCATCGTATCTTACATACTCACAGCAGCGGCGTATCTGACACACTCACAGCAGCGGCGTATCTGTCATACTCACAGCAGCGTCGTATCTGACATATTCACAGCAGCGGCATATCTGACATACTCACAGCAGCGGCGTATCTGACACACTCACAGCAGCGGCGTATCTGACATACTCACAGCAGCGGCGTATCTGACATATTCACAGCAGCAGCGTATCTGACATACTCACAGCAGCGGCGTATCTGACATACTCACAGCAGCGGCGTATCTGACACACTCACAGCAGCGGCGTATCTGACATACTCACAGCAGCGGCGTATCTGACATACTCACAGCAGCGGCGTATCTGACATACTCACAGCAGCGGCGTATCTGACACACTCACAGCAGCGGCGTATCTGACATACTCACAGCAGCGGCGTATCTGACACACTCACAGCAGCGTATCTGACACACTCACAACAACGGCATATCTGACACACTCACAACAACGGCATATCTGACACACTCACAGCAGCGTATCTGACACACTCACAGCAGAGTATCTGACACACTCACAGCAGCGGGGTATCTGACACAGTCACAGCAGCGTTTCTGACACACTCACAGCAGCGTATCTGACACAGTCACAGCAGCGTATCTTACATACTCACAGCAGCGTATCTGACATATTCACAGCAGCGGCGTATCTGACACACTCACAGCAGCGGCGTATCTGACATACTCACAGCAGCGGCGTATCTGACATACTCACAGCAGCGGTGTATCTGACATACTCACAGCAGCGGCGTATCTGACACACTCACAGCAGCGGCGTATCTGACATACTCACAGCAGCGTATCTGACACACTCACAACAACGGCATATCTGACACACTCACAACAACGGCATATCTGACACACTCACAACAACGGCATATCTGACACACTCACAACAACGGCATATCTGACACACTCACAGCAGCGTATCGGACACACTCACAACAACGGCATATCTGACACACTCACAACAACGGCATATCTGACACACTCACAGCAGCGTATCTGACACACTCACAGCAGAGTATCTGACACACTCACAGCAGCGGCGTATCTGACACAGTCACAGCAGCGTATCTGACACACTCACAGCAGAGTATCTGACACAGTCACAGCAGCGTATCTGACACACTCACAGCAGAGTATCTGACACAGTCACAGCAGAGTATCTGACACAGTCACAGCAGCGTATCTTACATACTCACAGCAGCGTGTCTGACATATTCACAGCAGCAGCGGCGTATCTGTCAGATTCGCCGCTGCTGCGAGCACGTCAGATACGCCGCTGCTGCGAGCACGTCAGATAAGCATACTCGTCAGATACTGTTTGCTCTATGCTGATGAACAGACATACCTAAATCCTGTCGCAGGTCTAGGCAGGTGTAGCTGGGTATGTGGAGGGGTTCAATTCGAGATTTTCCTTCTTGCTTTTATTAAAGTGTGAAATCACAGATTTTCAGTCCGCTTTGTTTTGTTATAATGTATGAAATTCAGAATTATTTGTTAGCAAAAGTGCTTTTGACAGCTCTGGGGCTTTCGTGAAAACTACAGATTATGCTTCTACATTTTTGTATCCCACCCACGGAGAGTCCTATCGACTTTATCACTGAAATTTGTTTCGCACTTTGTCTACTCGTTAAACAGCATTATGGTAAAAACCGAACCCATGGCAACAGCTTTCTTATCTGCAGGCGATGGCGGTTTGCTTCTGGCAGTTGAGCGGAACTGACGGAGATTCCCCCTCCGCTTGGCCTAAAACACTGTGTTCGTGGACATTCAGTATGAAATGTTGACTTCAAACACAGATGTTTTTCAGATTTTTCTGTTGTGGTATTCTCCCCTTATATACGGGTCTTTGCAGCCTTTAACCGCTGGATCATTCAATGGAAACCAAAAGTAGCTCACTCCCGCTAAAAGTTTACACTGAATTCTTTCACCGGAGAACAATAAATGATGACACCATTATGGCTAAAAGTTTTCTAAGAGGTATTTTACACTTAAACAAGGCAGTATTTGACTCTGGTAAGCCTATCCATAGCAGACCGGTGGGCGTGGCCTTGGACGGCAACATGCCCAGTGCATTATTGGTGTTGAAGGTTTCCTATTTGGCAAAAGTAAGTTGAACAGCTTTTTTTTCCTCTGTTTTCTTGCCACTTGCATAAATTGTATGGAGTGACACATGCTGGTTCTGGTTTTATTGAAGAGAAAAACCATGGCAACAAATTAAAATTACATGCAATAGGGCTATTTGACACACATACACACACAATTATTTTTATTTTTGATTAAGTGTATATCAATTTATTTCACGCATGTTTTTTTTACCCATGTTGTCAAATTATTGTCACCAATGCTGCAACAATAGCAGGGTCTCAACTGGCTTATACAAATCTTAGAGGTTCGTTCCAAAGTACTGTTTGGTACGCTCCACTTTTCTACTCTCTGAAGCTATCACTATGGAGGGTAAACTTGTTGAAGGGATAAGGGCATATGAGCCCTTCATAATGGAACAGAGCCATTGCCATGACTATTTCATAAATGCAGCTTCGGTCATTCAATGTTGTTGGACAAGAAGAGCTAACCAAACTTATTAGAGCATTGAAATCAGCAACATGTATGCTACTCTAGATCTTATGACCACTAAGATATTAAAATAGATGTTTTCTATAAGTGTAAAATGTCTTCTCAATATTATTAACTCTTTGCTTTCTTTAGAACACATCATAGAAAAACTTTCACACTATAATTTATCAAATCCTTTAGCAAAAAAGCATCTCAAATCTGACATTTATCTAAAATATTTGAGGTTTCCAATTTTTTCTTCTTCTGGGAATCCACCATGGAGAAGAGGCAATTATTAGAATTATAGATGACCTGCTGTTGTCATTTGACCACGAATGCATCACTCTTCTAGCGCTATTTGATCTCAGTGGTGCTTTCGACACCATAGACCACATTCTGTCTAAGATGTGCAAAGCTACGCTGTTGGTTCTTAACTGTGAACTGGGGAAACTCTTTTTTTCCGCCTTAGCTAAAGTTTATTCCACCACCAATAATAGATTTAAAATATAACAACTGGGGGCTTGCCCATCATCTACACAACTATAGCAGACTCAGTCCTTCATCAAACTACTAATTTCTTTAGTAAGAATATTTTCTTTTGATGGCAGAGATGTTTTCTTTAAATGTTCATTTTAATTCTAAGAGACTACGTGTAAATTTGGGGCTTTTTTGCGCTATTATGATCTTTTGGTTTAAATTCTTTATTGTGTCAACTTCATGCGTCAATGCATTCATGGATTGTAATGTAAATGGTTATGTTGCTGTTATTGTTTTAATTATTTGTTTTGTAATGATATTTTATTTTGAATCTAAAACCATGTAGATTGTCCCTGTTCTTGAGTTTGGTTTGGATTGATATCTGTGCATGTCAGGTTTACAACATAATAGAAGATCAGCCTGCAAAGATAACGAAGTTCATTCAGGAAACTCTAGATGGTGCAGAAAATGATCCGAGCCATATCCAGATCAGATGGAGGACCTGCGCCTAGACACGACCACAACACATGATGTAGTCAGCCGGATCCGGGCCGTATCCAGATCAGATGGAGGACCTGCGCCTAGACACGACCACAACACATGATGTAGTCAGCCGGATCCGGGCCGTATCCAGATCAGATGGAGGACCTGCGCCTAGACACGACCACAACACATGATGTAGTCAGCCGGATCCGGGCCGTATCCAGATCAGATGGAGGACCTGCGCCTAGACACGACCACAACACATGATGTAGTCAGCCGGATCCGGGCCATATCTAGATCAGATGGAGGACCTGCGCCTAGACACGACCACAACACATGATGTAGTCAGCCGGATCCGGGCCATATCTAGATCAGATGGAGGACCTGCGCCTAGACACGACCACAACACATGATGTAGTCAGCCGGATCCGGGCAGTATCTAGATCAGATGAAGGACCTGCGCCTAGACACGACCACAACACATGATGTAGTCAGCCGGATCCGGACCGTATCCAGATCAGATGGAGGACCTGCGCCTAGACACGGCCACAACACATGATGTAGTCAGCCGGATCCGGGCCGTATCCAGATCAGATGGAGGACCTGCGCCTAGACACGACCACAACACATGATGTAGTCAGCCGGATCCGGGCCGTATCCAGATCAGATGGAGGACCTGCGCCTAGACACGACCACAACACATGATGTAGTCAGCCGGATCCGGGCCGTATCCAGATCAGATGGAGGACCTGCACCTAGACACGACCACAACACATGATGTAGTCAGCCGGATCCGGGCCGTATCCAGATCAGATGGAGGACCTGCGCCTAGACACGACAACAACACATGATGTAGTCAGCCGGATCCAGGCCGTATCCAGATCAGATGGTGGACCTGCGTCTAGACACGACCACAACACATGATGTAGTCAGCCGGATCCGGGGTGTATCCAGATCAAACGGAGGACCTGCGCCTAGACACGACCACAACACATGATGTAGTCAGCCGGATCCGGGGTGTATCCAGATCAAACGGAGGACCTGCGCCTAGACACGACCACAACACATGATGTAGTCAGCCGGATCAGGGCCGTATCCAGATCAGACGGAGGACCTGCGCCTAGACACGACCACAACACATGATGTAGTCAGCCGGATCCGGGCCGTATCCAGATCAGATGGAGGACCTGCGCCTAGACATGACTACAACACATGATGTAGTCAGCCGGATCCGGACCGTATCTAGATCAGATGGAGGACCTGCGCCTAGACATGACTACAACACATGATGTAGTCAGCCGGATCCGGCCGTATCCAGATCAGATGGAGGACCTGCGCCTAGACATGACTACAACACATGATGTAGTCAGCCGGATCCGGACCGTATCCAGATCAGATGGAGGACCTGCGCCTAGACACGACCACAACACATGATGTAGTCAGCCGGATCCGGACCGTATCCAGATCAGATGGAGGACCTGCGTCTAGACACGACCACAACACATGATGTAGTCAGCCGGATCCGGCCCGTATCCAGATCAGATGGAGGACCTGCGCCTAGACACGACCACAACACATGATGTAGTCAGCCGGATCCGGACCGTATCCAGATCAGATGGAGGACCTGCACCTAGACACGACCACAACACATGATGTAGTCAGCCGGATCCAGACCGTATCCAGATCAGATGAAGGACCTGCACCTAGACACGACCACAACACATGATGTAGTCAGCCGGATCCGGCCCGTATCCAGATCAGATGGAGGACCTGCGCCTAGACACGACCACAACACATGATGTAGTCAGCCGGATCCAGACCGTATCCAGATCAGATGAAGGACCTGCACCTAGACACGACCACAACACATGATGTAGTCAGCCGGATCCGGGCCGTATCCAGATCAGATGGTGGACCTGCGTCTAGACACGACCACAACACATGATGTAGTCAGCCGGATCCAGACCGTATCCAGATCAGATGGTGGACCTGCGTCTAGACACGACCACAACACATGATGTAGTCAGCCGGATCCGGACGTATCCAGATCAGATGGAGGACCTGCGTCTAGACACGACCACAACACATGATGTAGTCAGCCGGATCCGGGCCGTATCCAGATCAGATGGAGGACCTGCACCTAGACACGACCATAACACATGATGTAGTCAGCCGGATCCGGGCCGTATCCAGATCAGATGAAGGACCTGCACATAGACACGACCACAACACATGATGTAGTCAGCCGGATCCGGGCCGTATCCAGATCAGATGGAGGACCTGCACCTAGACACGACCACAACTCATGATGTAGTCAGCCGGATCCGGGCCGTATCCAGATCAGATGGAGGACCTGCGCCTAGACACGACCACAACACATGATGTAGTCAGCCGGATCCGGGCCGTATCTAGATCAGATGGAGGACCTGCGCCTAGACACGACCACAACACATGATGTAGTCAGCCGGATCCGGGCCGTATCCAGATCAGATGGAGGACCTGCGCCTAGACACGACCACAACACATGGTGTAGTCAGCCGGATCCGGACCGTATCCAGATCAGATGGTGGACCTGCGCCTAGACACGACCACAACACATGATGTAGTCAGCCGGATCCGGGGCGTATCCAGATCAGATGGTGGACCTGCACCTAGACACGACCACAACACATGATGTAGTCAGCCAGATCAGATGGAGGACCTGCGCCTAGACACGACCACAACACATGATGTAGTCAGCCGGATCCGGACCGTATCCAGATCAGATGGAGGACCTGCGTCTAGACACGACCACAACACATGATGTAGTCAGCCGGATCCAGACCGTATCCAGATCAGATGGTGGACCTGCGTCTAGACACGACCACAACACATGATGTAGTCAGCCGGATACGGACGTATCCAGATCAGATGGAGGACCTGCGTCTAGACACGACCACAACACATGATGTAGTCAGCCGGATCCGGGCCGTATCCAGATCAGATGGAGGACCTGCACATAGACACGACCACAACACATGATGTAGTCAGCCGGATCCGGGCCGTATCCAGATCAGATGGAGGACCTGCACCTAGACACGACCACAACACATGATGTAGTCAGCCGGATCCGGGCCGTATCCAGATCAGATGAAGGACCTGCGCCTAGACACGACCACAACACATGATGTAGTCAGCCGGATCCGGCCCGTATCCAGATCAGATGGAGGACCTGCACCTAGACACGACCACAACTCATGATGTAGTCAGCCGGATCCGGGCCGTATCCAGATCAGATGGAGGACCTGCGCCTAGACACGACCACAACACATGATGTAGTCAGCCGGATCCGGGCCGTATCTAGATCAGATGGAGGACCTGCACCTAGACACGACCACAACACATGATGTAGTCAGCCGGATCCGGGCCGTATCTAGATCAGATGGAGGACCTGCACCTAGACACGACCACAACACATGATGTAGTCAGCCGGATCCGGGCCGTATCCAGATCAGATGGAGGACCTGCGCCTAGACACGACCACAACACATGGTGTAGTCAGCCGGATCCGGACCGTATCCAGATCAGATGGTGGACCTGCGCCTAGTCACGACCACAACACATGATGTAGTCAGCCGGATCCGGGTCGTATCCAGATCAGATGGAGGACCTGCACCTAGACACGACCACAACACATGATGTAGTCAGCCAGATCAGATGGAGGACCTGCGCCTAGACACGACCACAACACATGATGTAGTCAGCCGGATCCGGACCGTATCCAGATCAGATGGAGGACCTGCGTCTAGACACGACCACAACACATGATGTAGTCAGCCGGATCCGGGCCGTATCCAGATCAGATGGAGGACCTGCGCCTAGACACGACCACAACACATGATGTAGTCAGCCGGATCCGGCCGTATCCAGATCAGATGGAGGACCTGCGCCTAGACACGACCACAACACATGATGTAGTCAGCCGGATCCGGGCCGTATCCAGATCAGATGGAGGACCTGCGCCTAGACACGGCCACAACACATGACGATGTGTGACATAGGAGTAGTGTAAGCTTTGATGCCTATCGCGGTTCAAACAAACAGGGCTGGGCAATCGCGTTTGTCATTACGTTGTGTGTCAAGTTCAAGTCTTAAAAAAAAAAACACAAGACTGACGGACCAAACCAGCAGCCGTCGGCTCACTCTAAAGACCAGAACCAACTGACCGGATCTTGACAGAAACTGGATGACCGTGAAAACAATTGTTTCTTTACAACAAAAAAAAAAAAAACTACAAAAAAAAGTTCCTGTATGAAGCTTCAGATGTGATGAAGGGTTGGTGTGCAGGACAGATTTGATCCAGTTTGTGCTTCTGATTTACACAACATGAAGAACATTCATCAATATGAAAAATGCACATTTCAAAGATGTATGCTAATAGACTGCATTGCTATAAATGAACTGTTACTGTGGCATCATCTTCAACGATTAATATCCAATATTTTATAAATGAAACCATAAACACACATTCACAATGTAAAGTATTACCATTGTATGGGCTGTGTATGCTACACATTATTAATGTTTAATTATTTACTGGAGTGACAGTACTTGCAAGACACATTGTTATTGCTATTGCAAATCATTATAGTAACTTGTAAAAGATAGAAAATGTATTTTCAGAGCATGGCATTACTTCAAAATGTGTTATGCTAATGAGGATTGCTCTTCAGTTCTCCAGACACAATAATTTATAATTAACTTAATATGTGAGAGTTAAATAAATGAAAGTGGATGACTGATACATAATTCAAAAGTGACACCAATTAGCATGAACTAACTGTCTGTCACGTGACTGATTTAAACAGTGAATAATAATATAACCAGACAAACAGCTGTACATCTATCCATCATTGTGTGTTTGTGTGAATGACTGTGGAAACGTGTTTTTCTGTGGCTCGGCCTGTAGATGGAGCACACCGCCGGCAAACAGAACACCAGAACACCAGAACATCATACAGCTGAATCATATCTGGCCCTGTATTAATATCTCACATGGTGTATGCGTTACTGATGGAACAAACTCATCTCTCAGAAAACCTGCTTTTGTTTTTTATTTTGCTCGTCCTGATTGGAGATCTTTAAAAACACAGTCTCGAGTCCACGCTTTAGGAGAGAGATCCTCACACACACACTTTAGGAGAGAGCTCCTCACACACACACTTTAGGAGAGAGCTCCTCACACACACACTTTAGGAGAGAGCTCCTCACACACACACTTTAGGAGAGAGCTCCTCACACACACACTTTAGGAGAGAGCTCCTCACACACACACTTTAGGAGAGAGCTCCTCACACACACACTTTAGGAGAGAGCTCCTCACACACACACTTTAGGAGAGAGCTCCTCACACACACACTTTAGGAGAGAGCTCCTCACACACACACTTTAGGAGAGAGCTCCTCACACTTTCATACAGGAACAATATTACTGTGTCCTGTTCTGTTTCTGCCGTTATTATGACATTCACCCGTGACATCATCATTGTCTCCTTGAGAACGTCACATGTTCCATTGACGGTCACAGATTATATATTTTTTATGATGAAATAATTTTTAAAACAAAAATGAATTATTTTCATATATCCATAAATATTTTAGATTCACGTAAATTCAGTGATGTGAGGAGTCACAGTCTCAGCATGGGCCGTTGTGAAGACATTACCAGCAAATACACCGGCTGGATGCTTTTAGCTTCTCCAAAATATATTACATTAGAATAAATACAATGTGTAAATATCACAATGTTAAACGTAATGCTCAAGTGTGAATTCTTGATAGCTGAGTGTGTGTAATACATGATCCGTCACATGTGTGTGAACACTGAAGACATCGGCGTGCCGTTCTGCAACTCATCTTCCCTTCTGTGGAGAAACTGATATATTTCTGCTAGATTACATAATAAGGGTCACGAGTCCCAGCAGAACACTAATAACTGCAGTGACAGCAAATTACATTCATTACAACATAAAAACCTGTATTATTCATGTGAACGTTTGTACACATCCTCGTAGTAATTTGATGTAAATAAAGATTTTGATCCAGTGATTTCATGAAGAAATGATGAATACAGTAGATCTGAAATGCTATTTTAATTATAATATAATTATATTATATATAATTTAATTATAATATAAATTACATGATACTGATGCGAGACACATTGTTTTCATTTGCTTCTACAACATGATTATGATCAATAATCTCCTGGAACGCACTACTGTTAATGAACAATGTTTTCCTAAGAAATATAATATTAGTAAATTCCCTTATGTTGTCCATTCCAAATACCCTGAATTATCATAACTTTCTTCCACGTCATCAATATTGTAAGTATATAGGATTATGAGTTAATCTGTGGTGCGTTACAGTCGAGAACGGGAAAATATGGTTCAGAACAAAGATGGAAATTCCTGAAAGGCAAAATAAAGATGACAAAACTATAATCTATAACTAATCATGTGTCCTGGAGAGACACTCGCATTCATATCTGTCACGCATATCTCAACAACACAGTATATAGTGTGAGACTATATACTTCTGTCACTGAAGGACAGCGACAAGCTCGCGGATGTGTGTGTGTGTGTGTTTCTCTCAAAACATATTTCACATCCAGATATATATGAACGACGGTGTTGTGAGGAATAATCATACTCATAATACACACACACACACACACACACACACACACTGCTGGTCTATTTAAATCATCAGCGTCCCTTAACAAAGGGCTTTTAAAACTCCGGCAGATTAAATTACATGATTGAATTTCATAAAATTACTGCACTCCCAGACTAAAACAAAAGTCTTTATATTTTTGGTCAACCCCGAAAAATTAAGATTGAATTTTTTTTATTCGATAATTGTAAGTGATAAGCGCAGGAATGTGTGGAATGCAATATTCATAAAAACAGGGCAGAACATGCAGAGAGAGTTTGCTGAGCGAGAGAGCCGGAGAACCGATGAAACCCAGTGAATACTTACAGTTCATCTGATCAACACTCTTCACACGATACATATCTTTAGTTGAGATTAAATAGCAGAACCCTAACACTCTAAAAAATGCTGGGTTGTCTCAAGGGTTAGGACAAAATATGGACAAACCCAAACGTTGGGTTAAACATGTAATTTAAAAATGTAACCCAACGCCTGGGCTTGTCCATATTTGACCCAAAAGTGTGTTGAAACAACCCAGCATTTTATAGAGTGTTGAATCCAATGTTGAAAAGCTTCAGCTCACCTTTGCTCTCTCTGTTTCCCTAACCCTTACTGAGATCTATCCTCTAGTTATGTTGATGGCTTAAACTCATTTTATAATATTTGTAGCATTATGATCAGGTCTGCATAATACTGATTGGGTCTGGTTATGAATGTCTTCTGTTTCGTGAGGCATTTCTTTCATTTAATTCACCGCATATTTGTTCTGCTCTGGATTGTATTCAGTTTTTTAGTTTGGAGCTGGTAATATTTAACACCTGATATCCAAAAAATACTTTTGGTTACACTTTATTTTATTTTATGTTGATAATTAATTGTACTTACTATAGGGTTAAGGTTACGGTTTGGTTTAGAATTGGTTAATTGTATTTATGCATAATTACCTTTTATTACAATAGTAAGTACATGTAACCCATTGATTTGAAATATAATGTTATACATGTACTCCCCATGGGCAAGAATGCAGAATTTTCTATTAGTTTATTTCTGTATTTCCATGATTTAAGCTCATCTTGAGATATTTAAATCTCCTCTACATGAAAACCAGTTCATAAATAAAGCAAATGTTATATTCTCGTGATGCAGAGCTTGGGTTAAGCTGTAGTTAGGCTTAGTCTGTGATAAACACAGTTAGTCTTATTTAAAAAGCCAGTAAATGTGTGTGTGTCGGTGCATATGCCATGACTGAACGCACACACACACTGTGATTCCGCATCAATAACACACTCTTCTCTCACACACAAACCTGACTTCATGCATCCACTAAAGTAATGAGAAAGTGACTGAGAAGCCTGGCTTGTGTGAGATCTGGCGTCTCGTGCGATGGAGAGCAGGGATGTTGATCCACCGCATGTTCAGGTGAGAGAGCTCTAGTTTAGGATACACACATATTTGTAATAATATACATAAAAACAGATTTGTTTCCCCGGTTTAAATATCTGTAGACAAACTCTTCTGATGGAAACGTGATGAAAGAGAGACAGCGTTACACAGACAGACTCTGATCTCCTTTATTTGAGCTGGACTGGACAGACTCGGGACAGAAGCTCGTATTCCTGCGCTACATCCACACTCACATTTACAAACCCAAAGCAAACAGGAGAAGAAGAAGTTATAGATCGCTCAGTCCCACAGTAATCTCACAAACTACACCGGTCCTCCAAAAAGTGCATTCACAAACATGACAAATCAACATATTTTCTGTGTTGTGTTACAAAATGTGCATAACAGTTCTGTCTGTCCTCAGTAGACTTGCAGTTATTCAACACAAACTGTTTCTGTAGAACTCTGTTTATTTCTGTACAAAGGATAAAAAGAGGCGAGTGAGCGTAGCAGCTTCAGACACCGCCGCGCCGCCGGACACAGCGGAGACATCACCAGAACACCTCCGGATGATTGCATTCATAGAACAAAGATTTTTTTATGTCTTTATTTCAATATATATTTAGAATCACAATTTAGAAAAATTAAATTAAATTAAAATAGATTAATAAAAACTCAGGGCAATTAAACATATTTTAATACCTACTGGTAATTTATACCATAAATATTAAGACACAGAACATTAATATAAGAACATGGCTGAAAAATTAATGTAAAAATTTAAACGGCCTTTTCGTGTGGACGAAGTGTCTAGTGTCCGTGATTGAGAAAGCTGACTAATATATCCAGTTCCATGTTTCCTTCCTCTCATGTAAAGACCGTATTAAACCCCTCCTCCGTTCTCTTGACACTCCCCAGCCCGATCCCACGGCAGCGCGTACCAGTCTTACGAGGCGCTAATCTGTATGAATTCGTACAAATGACCCCCCCCCCCCCCATCACTGGGGTTTAGACAAATCATACGAATTCGTCCGAACTAGCCAACTTTCACTCAGATACCGCCACTGTGTGTCAGAGCGTCACCATGTCCAGAACATACTGACAGAAACCAGTAAGTACCATGCAAACCTTTCAAGACAAACGTTGTTCAAACGAGACACATGTTTTCTTTGTATGAATCATGTACAGTAGGACTGAAGAACACTAAATATCTAAACAGCATATCAGACTTCCTTTGTACAATATAATACATAACGTCTTTTCGTCAGTATCCTTTTCTAAATGTACATCATCAGTTAATCCCAATCTCTTTGTCCTTTTCCCTGAATCTGGAGAAGGGGTGTCCAGCTCCCGCTTCCCGGCTGCTGTGGAGTGTGTTCCCCGGAGAACTGCTCTCCATCCCCGCGGACAGTCCTCCCACGGCGGGAATGCCTCCGCCACCCAGGCTAATGGGAATCGGAGGAATGCCTCCGTTCTGAATGACAGAGATCTCATTGTTCTTCATGGCCAGTCCATTGGTGATGGCCACAGCGTACTGGTTCCAGAAGCCGGGGTCTACGTTGATGGCTCGAGCCGTGAGGTCCTTCTGGAACATCTCGCTGAACTTTATGGCATCTCCGCCGAGAAGAGCCATCGGGTTCTCCACAGAGAGCCGTCTCCCCCGCCGCGCCGGCGCGTTGTTCCACATGTGTGTTCCCATGTGGACCTGAAGTGAGAACGCGGCTTCAGTTTATACGAGTCGCAAAAAAAGACACCATGCTCTTTATTTATATGCTTTTCTGATGTGGTTATGAGTATGTTTTTGTCATTTACGTCTATATTACAAATATATTTAATTCAATTCAATTCACATTTATTTGTGCTTTTCGCAATACACATCGTTTCAAAGCCGCTTTACAGAAATGCACGAGTGTAGAGTTACAGTGTAGAGTTATCAGAGGTTATGTATTTCAGAAATATACAAATCACAGTTAGCTACAAATGTATCAATTTTAACAGTGTAATAATTGAAGGCAGAAACAATGAGCTCATTGAAGAAATGAATACTTAAGATCACAGTTATATCAAATACATTTAACTTTTTAAAAATGTGCCTAGTAAGCTTAACGTCATCTGAAGATAGTAGCTGGTCAAATCTGCAGGCAGCGAGTACAGGGACACGCACATTAGAGGCAGATCTGTTACAGCCAAATATAGAAATAGCATCCCCGGTGAAGATTTTATGAAACGTGATTTCAAAGCCTTTATTAAACCTGCTTGTAATGTAATACAGTTGTTAATGACTTTTAAGTAGCCTACAGTAGAACCATCAAATTAATATGGTATTGTCAGGGCACATGCAAACTTTCATATAAATATGCCAAAATGTTGCTCTGATTTTTTTTAGGTGGAGATGCGAAAATATCTTTTCGATTCAATTTCAAAAGGCACACAGGCAATATGGCCGACCATGGCAAAATGGGTATCACCGTAATCTGCATGACCCAGTGAAACAAAGGAGATCAGATCATGAATAGGATAAATATGAAGTTAATATTTTTTAGTTTTGTTTTGTTTGTTTATTGTTTGTTTATTTTTATATTTTCTAGGTGGTGCTAACACCAAACTTTTATGTACCAATATGCCAATGCATTTGTTAAATACTGCATTCGTAAATGTATCCTGTTTTCATTCACATTTAATATATATTAGCATACATATAAACTAAAATACACAAATAGGCCGAATGTATTTGAACCATACCTTCAGATTCCCCTTGGTGGTGAAGGCTCGGCCACAGATGGAGCAGCCGAAGGGCTTTTCTCCCGTGTGAGTGCGCTCGTGGATCTGAAGAGCGCTGGCCGACGAGAAGTTCTTCCCGCAGGAGTGGCAGTTGTGTTGTTTGGGGGTCCGGCGGGGCGGGGCCGGGGCCAGCATTGGAGCCAGGTTGGGGCTCATTGTTGTGTGAGGGGTTGCGGGAGGAACCTGGGGGCCAACTGGTGCGTGGGGTCCCTCACACGAGGCCGGTGGTTTACTGTGTCCATTCTCATATTTCACTGTGCTTGATTCTGAGCTCATAATACTGGGAGTGTTTAAACCTAACAAAAAACATAAATGACAGGAAAATGCTCAGTTATTTACTTTTATTTGATTTTAATGTATATATTAATAGTATCAACATGAAGAAGTGTACTTAAATTGTCAGTCATTTGTAATTTTGTATATATATATGACTATCTCTGTCTACAAGTAAAAAACAGGACTACCTCTGTCTCTCCCCAGGAACAGCAGACTGAAGTGATTCTCATCTTTGACGAATGGCCTGTTGGGCTGTGTGGCCGTGAGATCTAATGCGCCCGTGTGTTCTTCTGCGGGAGACGCGGTGTCTGGCTGCTCAGACTTCACCGTTGCACTCGCTGAAGCAGAATGCAGAGCCTCGTCCTTCGCCTGAGGAGGGGACTCGACTCTCGCGGGCTCGAAGCCATGGCTCTCCGGCTGGCTGTAGGTAGGAGACAGAGCCTGCATAGAGCCAGAGGACTCAGACTGTGCTGGACTCCCCACACTGTGGTTCTCCAAGTCTCCCATAGTGGAAGATGAGTCATTCTTAAACATGTCTCCATTTTCCCCATCAATTTCACTCCCATTTTCTGGAGGCTTTAGGCTGAAGGAATGGGTTACGTTAACTGTCGGGTCAATCAGCTTTATTTCATTCTCCAAAGCTACAATGCTAGAGATAAGAGAGGTTGGGGGAGAGGTGCTTGGAGACATATCTGAGTATAAATTTAGTTGTTTTGGTGAGTCCACATTCCCTTCTTTGAGACATGTTTCATCTTCCGTTACTTGGTCCATCTCGTCAAGTAGCTCATCATCATAGTTGCTCATGGTGTCTAAGCTCTTTTCATCAAAGGAGAGATCTGTGTCCATGTCCTGGAAACTCTCAGGCAGGGGTGTGTTGGGAATCTGTCCACCCATATGCATGCGGATGTGTTGCTGCAAAACTACGGCATTAGTAAACTTTTTCTGGCATATGGGGCAAGAGTGCTGTACCCGGAGAGGGGGCTTTGATCTGTGAACCCCAAAGTGTGTTTTCAAATTACCCTTAGTTGTGAAAGCACGACCACATATTTTACATTTAAAGGGTCTTTCTCCTGTATGGATGCGGTAGTGCATCTTCAGGGCACTCTGACAACTGAGCACACGATGACAGATAACACATTGGTTGGGGTCTGTCATCTTCTTGTCTATATTTTCCACCAGTTGCTGTAGTTTTGAGGTCTCTGATGTTTGCATAGAGTCCAGGAGGCCACCAAACGGAAACTTGGGCTTAAACTGGCTGGACATCATTTGTAGGGAGGGATGAGAGACAGCAGACGGAGTATTCATCGAGTCTGTGATCTGTGTTCTGGTTGTGGTGGTAACTGTGGTTGTAGACATCACTTGGGGTATGGAAGTAATCGATATGCTGGTTTCTCCAGGCCTGGTGGGGGAGTTGGGTGGTAGATGAAAAGCTTCAGGTTTGAGAACAGCAGGTGTGTCACTCGCCACATTAGGTTGTGGTGAACTGGAAATTTGTGCAATACTGGCCTCAGCAATGAGGTGATTAGGAGACAAAGATGTGCACTCACTTGATGGCGGCGATGGCCTTTGAGGTGACCGACTTAAAGGGGTGAAACTAGTTGAATCCCCATAGCTTCCTAGAATACTGGGCATAGTTGGAGGGAGTTGCAGGCCTACCGATGTTGGGATTGTAGACAAAACAGGTTTGCTGTCCAGCCATGTGGTAACAGGTTTTTCTGGAGGAAAGGACATCCCATAAGGTATACCCGAGCTAGTTGGAACATTGTCCAAATACTCAGGAACAGGATAGGGGTTCATTTGGATGTGAGGATACTTTTCTTTGTGTCTCTGAAAATGAACCTTTAAGTTACCCTTTGTAGAGAAGCGATTACCACAAATGTTGCATTTGAAAGGCCTTTCGCCAGTATGGGAACGAAGGTGAATTTGCAGGGCACTGTCACTTCCAAACACCTTAGCACAAAATCTGC
The DNA here is from genome assembly GCA_033366665.1 of Phoxinus dragarum. NCBI lineage: Eukaryota > Metazoa > Chordata > Actinopteri > Cypriniformes > Leuciscidae > Phoxinus > Phoxinus dragarum. Next base: position 25,351 of record JARPMJ010008067.1, read on the forward strand.
ACTTGTGTTTGAAGAAGGGATCTTCTGAACTGGGTTTGGTGTCAAACACAGAGACATTTGGGGGCTTTCCTTTGCGGTGCTTCATTAGGGCGGAAAGAGGATCAAGAGCATTTGTTGTTGCTGCAATACTGGCAAGAGGATTAGGGAAGATAACACTGTTGGGCGAGCTGTGAGGTACAAGGGGAAGGCTGGAGGGGGATGTTAGCAATCTCCCATGAGTCAGCGTTAAAGGACTAGGTGTGTTCCTTGGTAGTGAAATACAACAACTGACTTCACCCCCAGTTCCTGTGCTACTGCTAGTGCAGCCACTGCTGCTAATCGACACTGAGCATGGTGGCATTTGAGAGGGAACCACATTACTGGTTGTTGGATACAAGGAATTCATTGTGATATTGCTTTTCATCCCAGGACTCGCCAGTTGGCCACCTGTCTGAGGGACATTGGAACAGGCTCCCTCCAGAGCTGAAGATAATGAGGCTGACCCCTGTCCGCTTAAAGTGGAGGGTCCCTTGGTAGGGAGCTGATGCACAGGGGGTGTAATGAAGCCACGTAGATGGAGCTGCCCAGACATAGTGGGTATGCTGGAGGACGAGGCTACTTGTAAGGCAGCATTCATGCTGTGGTCTACTTGATGGTTGACAGTGGTCTGTGTGGGGGCTTGTTTGTTTATGAGCGCCACCTGGCTCCGAATCTGCTCTATGAGTTGAAGCTGATGGAGCTGTTGCTGCTGCAAGGCCATGAGCTGGTCCAGGATCATGGGGATGGCCATAGTGGACACTTCACCAGCTAGAGCTCCTCGGGCACCCTGAGAGAACTGGGCCACCGCCACACGGGTCCCATGCAGGGTTTCCAGCGTGACGTTAGTGCTGGGAATGGAGTACGCCGCCCCAGAGGACGGCGTGTGGTCCTCAAGCTGAGGTAGGCTTATGTCTGGCTCTGCCAGTGTAACTTGATCTTCAGAATCCGTGGGCTTCTCCAGAGACAGTTCCACTTCCATGGGCTCGTCTTCCTTCTCCAGGACAGCCCCCGGGTCCAGCATCATGTCTGCTCCGTCGTCAGCTTCAGCGTGTGGGATGAGGGAGGTATCGTCCTCGCTCTCGGCCGGCTCGCTGCTGGGCACCGGGGATGGCTCAGGCACGTAGTCCTGGGCCGGGTCTGAAGTCACCTCATTGTCACTGATAATCAACACAAGTGGGTTCTTGGTGCAGGTATTCAGATGTTCACAGAAATCCGACCACTTGAAGAACTCAGCGCAACACTTTTCACACACATGGGTCTCTTCGCTCCCACTGCGGCTCTCATTTCCACTGTCCGAATCCTCCACGCCTTCGCCTGAGTCTGAGGGGAACAGGAGATTAAAGCACAAAAATTAATGAATAAATTCAACTTTTTATTAATTTGTACAAATCAAATCAATTTTGCCCATTTTTTCTGGATTTTTGTCTCTCATCTTCCACTGTTCCCTGTATAGCCAGCTAATAAATCTCTTTGTGCAATCAGTCTAATCAGTTCTGGATATTTCCATTTAAAAATGGATTCAACACAAGTCATTGATTTCCAATGTTTTCATTCAATTCAGCTGTTCCTCGCATCCCCAGCGCTAACACGAAACCTCAAACATCTGTCTCTTCTTCACTGGCTCTGTCAGATGCTTCATCTATGGGTTTGCACACACCGGCACAACATGTCTCCGGCACACACACTACAGTTGTCTAAGAAACCGCATGTTCTGTACAGCTGACCTAATCACATCTGATCACGTCTCAACTGTTGAAATCATACATGTCTGTGAGATACTGAGATATCATCTGTAAGGCAGAAGAGTGTGTGTGTGTGTGTGTGTGTGTGTGTATGCTGTATGGTGATTATCTGGTAAGACTGCAGAGATCGGGTTGGGTCTGATATTTTGTTAATTATGTTGCAGACAACTGTGAAGAATTAACTTTATAAGCTGAATTAAACATGTCTAAATTATAATTAGATCTTGCGGAGTAAAACGTTTATTTTTTATTCTTTTAACCAACTGGCGGTTGATAATGTTTAGCAGATAAATGACAGTGTATGTTCTACTGCAATATGGATAATTATCTTCAAAACATCAAGAATAAAATTCATTATTTCTTGTATTTCAAAACTCAAAGAATACATATAACAACAAATGTTTTTTAAATATATTTGACAACAAACTAATTATGATAATTTACTGTAAACCTAATAATAATACTAAGAAGGAGAAGTGAGGAAGAATGAGAAGAAGAAGGAATGAGTATGAAGAAGAAAAATAAGAAGAAGGAGAAAAAGAAGAGGAAGAAGATGAAGAAGGAGAAGAAGAAGAAGATGAAGAAGAGGAAGGAGAATGAGTGAGGATGAAGGAGAAGGAGTGATGAAGGAGAAGGAGTGATGAAGGAGGAGGTGAATTATTTCCTCATGTCGGTAGTGACTGGAATAAAATGAATTAGGAACACTTATTTTATTTAGAGAGAATAATAGTTACACATTCATATACGGCCTATTCCAGACAAACTAAAGGTATAATATTTCCAATAATTTCCCACATGAGTAAAACTGATAATGTTGAAATGCAAACTGAAAACACTGTTATATTTTATATCTGTTATATTCTACCAGATGTTACATTATAATATTTTATATTATACACTATAATGTTTTCATCTTATTATAAGTGTTATGATAATTGTTTAAAGACATATAGAGTAAATACACTTCTCATTCTTCACTATTTCCAAATTAACTTTCTCATAACAAATATGATATATCATGCCCAAAAGTTGAATGCCTAAATATGTAAATGTATAAATGTGTTAAATGCAACTACTTGACTACCTTTTATTAAAAATTATGATAAATAAATTACAACTTTTATAATCCAAAATGGCTGAAAGTATTTGACATATTATACATTTATTTTTTGTATTTTACGTATTATACAGTAGCACACTCACACACACATACACACACACACACACACACACACACACACTACTGTATATGATGCACTTGTGCAAACCTACAGCATTTTCTACTTTTACTTCAAATGAAATATGATTGTAACATGACTCTTGTTCAGTGCCAGAGGAACACCAGTGATGCCCAGTAATGCTCTATATCTCCAGGACACTTGCAGATGTGCAGCACAAATATTCATATTCAGTATTAGCACCAGATCTAACACACATGCGGTCTGAGAGACGGACACGGATTATTAAGAGGTTAAACCAGCATATAGTGCTAAACATCTTTGGCGTATCACATTATCTGTAGACCTCATGTACAACTGAGCAATAAAAAATACAACAAATGTGAGAAAGTTACATTATCTACATTGAAAAGATCTAAAATAAATAATAAAATCCCAACAGTGTAAAAATCTTTCATGATTACTGTCTAAATTAAATGGTCAAAAATATAATTTAGTCCGACTGGACAAACTGGACTACATTACTTTACATTACACCAGTAACAAAAACTCCTGATATTAGACTCAGCGGCCTTGGAAACATGGAGGAATATTGTTCAAATACACACTGGGAATTCAAGCATGTTAACTATGAATCTTTCCACAAGATGTATCAATATTAAATAGAAAAATAATCCTAAATTGTAAATCTCAGCAGAAAAAAAAAAGTTTTATATTTTGTTTAAAAAAGTCATAACCCGTGTTAGATGCTCACAACAGCACAGCGTACGAGAGAGACAGAGAGATTATCATAATGAATACACCACAGGACATGTGTAAGCCACTTCTCTCGGGTCAAGCGCACATCTGCACACACTGCCGTCCCGGGGCCACCCGTGCGGGGTCCCGCGGAGGTCAAGAGCGCGCGGGCCACAGGGGACCAGAGCCGGCCACCGCGGGCACACCATTCACACACACACACACAAGAGCTTCTCCAGAGCCACGCGAACAAAGGAGAATGAAAACGAGCATTTAAAGAGAAACAGAGGACCCGCCTGGAGAAAAGAAGAGGACCGGGTCGCTCAGGGAAAAGCTCTCACTAGATGAAGTCCGACAGCAGATGCAGAGTTAGATCCTGCGCGTGACCGTGTCGTTAGATCCTGCGCGTGACCGTGTCGTTAGATCCTGCGCGTGACCGATCGTGTCGTTAGATTACTGTAATGGGGAACAATCAATACTTCTGCTGCTATTCAGATGCAGGCGAGGTCAGATCACACACCAACAGCGGCCGGACACCGACATACCGGCGATATTAAACTCACACTTACATCTGTCATTTAATTTCTGGCTATTTCTCTCTCACTCTCCCTACACACACACACACACACACACACACACACACACACACACACCTAGGGTTGGGATTTTTGAATTACTGTGATTAGTGTAGTGTATTATGTGTATGTTGCAAGACTGGCAAATATTTGCTTAAATATGTATTAATAGATGAATAAATGTAATATGGAGTACATGTGCATTTACTATATTCTTGAATTATTATTTAAATAGACGTACATGTATTTCTGTGTATCTATCAGACATAATGCTTGCTGCTTGATTTCTTCTCCAAACTTAGTCAAGATGTGCTTTAAATGTGACATGCATTTAGATTATTTCATAGATTAATAAGAGAACTGAAGAATCACTGCACACACCACAGTTCTGAAGAACATGGCAGAAAACAACGACAGAATAATCGCATAATAATATGTAAGAACGATAATAAGACATTATAACATTCCTGAACAGCCTCGTGACTGTTTAAAAAACTATGATTTTCACACGATTTGCTGCTAAAATGTCAATAATATAGTAATAAATTAAATACAATAATGTTGCAGGAGTGTATAAACTACAAGAAAAATGAAAGTATGATTGAGTGAATATCCGAGATATGAGGAAGGATTTCACTTTCACTGCGTGTATTTTTAAAAACAATTATTATTATTATTAGCCTATTATTATTATTACAATTATTATTAATATTGCAAAAAAATTCAACATATTTTCCGAGAAAGGGTTTTTTAATTGTGACTGCGCTGTGGTGATCACCGCAGCTCGAGCCCGATGTACAGACGAACACAGCGACATTAGTCTTTACTAAAATACAGAATTAACACGTGTATAAATATAGGCTACATATATTCTGCAAACATGCATTTGCCACCTTTCTTTTTTGATAGTTATTTAGTTAAAGTAAAAAGGCAAATTATCAAGATAAAAAGAATAATTTAGAAGAGGACAATTTTAAATGACAAAAAGATCTTAATTATTTCAAGCAGAGAATCGCTTTTCCTTCTTTAAAATGTCTGAAGCGTCTCTGAGTAACAAAACTCAATTTTAATATGTTTCTGAATAGTTACACCAATAAAAATGATAAATGAAGGTGTATCGGTGAGTCTGTCCATTAGTTGAACTAGTTTAATAATTTACTCTCAAATTGTATTTGTTTTATTGGCTAATATTTGATTTGAGTTTCGAATAATTCGCCGTTTGCTACTAAATCATGAGTGTCATAATTTAAGAAAAGCGGTTTAAACATTTTCAGTAATTTAATATATCGATGCATGCACGGAGGTGAATTTAACTTTAAAATATAAAGACACAAATATCCGATCGCTGTCGAAAGTAAGTCGCACGTGGGCTAGTCGCGAATAAATGTTAGTAAAGGCAGTTTCTAAAGCGCGTCGCCGGCACTGAGTCCCGCAGGCTCGTCCCCGTCCCCCTCCTCCGCTCACCGTGGCCCGGCAGCAGGACCGGCGCGGGCTCCTCGTCCGACCGCAGGTGCTGGGGCTTGGCTTGCTTGCGACGGGACATGCTTCCTCCTCACACTCATCCGAGATCCGGGTCGGCTCAGGCGCTCCGGCGGCCGCGCGCGCGCTTCGGGCTGCGGGGATGCGGAGTTATCATTATGATAGAGAATGATCCTCTGGATTGGCAGAGCTCCAGTGGGAACAACTGAGATGGAAATGAGGGACGGACTCCGCAATTTACTACTTCACCTTCTCCTCTCACACACTCACACTCTCACACACACTCCTGCGCCGAGATCAGCCGCCCAGAGGAGGAGCACACACTGTTCTTCACACGGGCTCTTCCTCAGAGGAGCATTTAGCGGGATTTACAGGAATATTCCCAAGAGTTGTGAGATGACTCGGGCGGATCCAGTTCAGAATAACTTTTCTTCTTTGTAAATGTTCCTTTCTTCCATTACATCCCATCAACGCGTAACACAACGCGTCTCTATCAATAAAGTAAAGAAGAAAATGTCCTCCGACGGTGTTTAAAAGGTCCAGTTTCAGCAGAAGTTGTCGACGGCGAGCCCGCAGGAGTGTGTGTGTGTGTGTGTGCTTTAAGATGCGTTAGCAGCACACACTGAAAGTTAGTTAAAGTGCCGGACTGATGTAAAGTTGCAGAGTTTCGAGCGCGTTGCTCCGGCTTCTCCAGGCCTGCGGATCCTCTGCCGACGCGTGCGGCGATCGCGGTGTCTGACGCGCTCCGCTGGGCGTCAGAAGTTAGTGAGCGGTCGGTGCTGGCGCTGGAGGTGTGTGTGTGTGTGTGTGTGTGTGTGCGCGCGCGCAGAGCACCGCTAGGATACAGCAGGACACACAGTTCACCGTCATCTGATGCTCAAGGCGGCATGAAACTGACCTGATAACACGACTCACTGCATCTGCTCATGAACACACACTTCCAGATCCCGGGAACACACACTTCCAGATCCCGGGAACAGAACACACACTTCCAGATCCCGGGAACATGCGCGCGCCGAGCTCGGGAATAGGAGTGTTAGTATAGGCCTACTGGAACAATATAGTGGGAAAGCGGCGATTTAAAATATTGTGTTTAATACAAATTATTACATTTTGTTTTCTTATCCTGTCTAATTATAGTCATGCATTTATTTGTTCTGTTTGACTCTGATATTAATATAATTTATTTAAACACAGAACTGTGTCCACAAAGTTTCCTTCACAGGTTTTCTCCTTCCAGAAGTTCTGTCCAAACCCAGTCCTGCATTAATATACAGAAGACAAAGCCCGGCATCGATCGGGTGTCCTGCTGTAGAGAGATAAGAGCATCACTGTTCCTGCAATATCATTTCTCTGAGCGTCTGATGATGAAGAGCAGAGCTGAGTCCTTCATCACCGCGGGATCCGCGATATTACATCG
>JARPMJ010008067.1:35000-37395 GCA_033366665.1 Phoxinus dragarum
GGGTCCCAGGCATATAAGCCGCTCTGAGTGAAGTAGCTTCCCCTGGGACCACAGGAGGATTTGGTGGTCCAGTTTGCATAGCGGACGCGAGCGCAAGCCCCCCTGGTTATTTATATATGCAACCATCGATGTGTTGTCTGTGCGGACAAGCACATGGTGGCCCCTGAGGTCTAGGAGAAGATTCTTGAGGGCAAGAAATACCAGAAACATCTCCAGGCGATTGATGTGCCAGGAGAGATGATGGTCCTCCACAGACCCTGAGTCGTACTTCCAGGATCGCTCCCCAGTCCGTGAGAGAGGCTTCTATCGTTAGTGTCTTGTGACGACAAGAAGCTCCCAACATGGTGTCCTATGCTAGATCTTCGTCAGTTTAATCATACAGTCAAGAAAACCTAAATTCAAAATGTTGACACTCAAACAGATCGTGACTCAAATCAGATCCGAGGACTGGTTTGCCACGATAGATCTATAAGACGCATACTTCCATGTCTCCATCCTCCCTCAGGGGTTTTCTGAGGGGGCAAAGAATACCAATATCGGGTGCTTCCATTCGGTCTAGCTCCATCACCCCGCACGTTCACGAAGTGCGTAGATGCAGCTCTGGCCCCGCTCAGGCTGCAGGGCATACGCATTCTGAACTATATCAATGATTGGCTGATTCTGGCAGAGTCGGAGCAGTTGGCGGTTCGGCATCGAGATGTCGTCTTTGAGATGTCTTTGTGGCACATAAATTGCCTGGAGATGATGGCAGTCTTCAATGCGTTGAGACATTTCCTCCCAGACCCGAGAGGCCATCATGAGCTTGTCCGGTTAGACAACACATCGGTGGTCTCTTACATAAATCACCAGGGGGGGCTGCGATCGCGTCCACTATGGTTCTCTTGTGGTCCCTAGGGAAGCTGCTCTCCCTGAGGCAGGGGCTGAGGCCAGGGGAATGGAAACTTAACCAAGAGGTGATGAAATATATATGGGAGGTATTTCTTCCGTCTCAGGATACAACGCACTGTCCACTTTCAATTCAATTCAATTCAAGTTTATTTGTATAGCGCTTTTCACAATACACATTGTTTCAAAGCAGCTTTACAGAAAATGCATTTCAAAAATATACATACAAAAATACAGTTAGTTAATCATGAAATTTAGGGCATAACATATCGCCGGCGTTGGGTCGTCTCTTCACAGGCGTCGAGTCGTCTCATCACAGGCGTTGGGGCATCTGAAGTCTCCATGAGAGGCTGGATACATAACTGGAGCTGACGAACTCTATTTGAGTTATCTCGGGACAGGCGTCGGGATAGGCGTCCCGAGATAACAACAAAAAAGGCAGATGGGAAATAATTAGCGTAGCTGCTGTTCATAATATGAATGCATTTGATCTGATTTAACTGTAGTATAAAAGGTATGAGATGCATCATGTGAATGCTTGGCTAAAGAGATGCGTCTTTAATCTAGTTTTAAACTGGGAGAGCGAGTCTGAGCCTCGGACAATATCAGGAAGGCTATTCCAGAGTTTAGGAGCTAGATGTGAAAACGCCCTCCCTCCTTTAGTGGACTTAGATATCCTAGGTACGACCAGGAGCCTCGAATTTAGCGATCTTAAAGAGCGCGATGGATTATATGGCGATAGAAGATCTCTTAAATACACAGGAGCTAAACCATTTAGGGCTTTATAGGTCAGTAACAATACTTTGTAGTTGATACGGAACTTAATAGGTAACCAGTGTAGAGATGATAAAATTGGTGTTATATGATCATATTTTCTTGACCTAGTAAGAACTCTAGCGGCTGCATTTTGGACTAACTGTAGCTTGTTTACGGAGGATGCAGGACAACCAGCTAATAGAGCATTACAGTAATCTAGTCTCGAGGTCATGAATGCATGAATTAACTTTTCTGCATCAGAAACTGATAGCATATTACGTAGCTTAGCAATGTTTCTAAGGTGGAAAAAGGCTGTTCTTGTGACATTTGAAATATGATTTTCAAAAGACAAGTTGCGGTCTAGTATAACACCCAGGTCTTTTACTGTAGAGGATAAAGTAACAGGACGTCCTTCTAGATTAAGGTTGTATTGTAAGAGGTTTTGTGGGCAGTTTTTTGGACCAATCAGTAATACCTCCGTTTTATCTGAATTTAATAGAAGAAAATTACACGTCATCCAATATTTTATATCTTTAACACACTCTGTCATTTCAGATAATTTAGTGTTATCATCTGGTCGTGATGAAATATATAATTGAGTGTCATCAGCATAACAGTGGAAACTTATTCCATGTTTTCTTATAATATTACCAAGTGGCAGCATATAAATTGAGAATAGCAGAGGGCCTAACACAGATCCCTGCGGCACTCCATAATTTACTGACGTTATCTTTGATTTTTCCCCATTTAAATG
>JARPMJ010008068.1:0-37383 GCA_033366665.1 Phoxinus dragarum
GAGAGCAGGTGTGAGGCTTTTCTAAAGTGTGAATTAACACGTGATCTTTAAGGTGTGTTTTCTGTGCAAAACTCCTGCCACACTGGGAACAGACAAAAGGCTTTATGCCAGCATGAATTAACATGTGAGTCTTAAGGTTTTCTTTACGTGTGAAAGTATTTCCACACTGAGGACAGGTGAACAGCTTTTTGACTTCTGTAACTTGAATGCTCCTTTGTGAACCAAATTTGTTTTCAGTTTTGGATGAACTCAATGGCTTTTCTCCAGCGTTGACATCATGAGCTTTCTGATACCGATGTTTTTCCTCCACTTCATTCAGATCTCGTCTTTCCTCTTTCACTTTCACCAGGCCTAAAATAAGAACATAAAAATTATGAAAAACAATTGGTAGTACAATTGAAAAATAAAGGAAATTAGTAGGGGTGCAGGCAAAAAATCGATTCATATATGAATCGCGATTCTATCTTCTACCGATTTGCATCGATTCACAAATTTCAAACATTTATTTTCTAAAGTGTTACACTTGTTTAACTTCACTGTACTAGAGATACTTAAGGTTATTGACGTTAATCACAATAAGCCACAAACAAGGACTCAAATGCGGTGCTCGCGCTCACAGCTGAGGGTATGCGCACAGATAGTGCCCATCGATCTCGATATCAGTTCTCTTTCACAGCTACACACAAACTTATGTCAAAATGTCCATCGTGTGGACGGTGGAGTATTCAATGTAAACCGAGTCTTGTTATGTCCTACGCGAACGAAAACAAAAGGGAGAAAATCGGATTTGTAACTATATCCGTGCATTCATTCTTAAAGGGACAGCAGCCACATAAACTGTTGCCATCCCATTTCATTAATGTTAATAATAAAAAATAAAAAAACTCACTCATTTTGACTAAATCACTTTTTTTTTTCTTTAATATTAATCCATTTATATTTAACTCATATAGTTATTAAATTTAAATTGTTCAGGACTTAAGTCAACCAAGATTTTCTTTGGTTGATTACAGCCAACTGAGTTTAGTGTGATTATGATAGAGTACTTTAGTTGTCAGAGTACCCTAAAAAAACAGATGCAAGTATTGACACATGTTGAAGACCAAACAAAACATCTTTCCATATTTAATTTCTGGAAGCCAGGCTAAATAAGCAAGTACTGTTACTGCATTCATATCAAATACAGACATTAGAGAATACATAAAAAAACATTTCAGTAATCACACTGGTAACTTCTATAAAGAAAAATCTCCAGAGAAGTCATTCAACTCATTTGACATTTAGAAGGAAAAATATTGATTAATACATTGATTATAATCACTCATTAGCTCCACATGCATTGAAATCCACATGCATACAGCAGTGGATTACAATCCACCCCCTTCAATATATACATATATTAAGAATTCATATGCAAAAGCCTCTAAGTGACATCTGAAATTTTCTTCTAGAATGATCATTTTTGATCAAGCTCGTATATTTAATTTCAGTAATTTCACTTAAATGACAATTAATAGGTAATTTTCATTGCCATTAAAGTGAAATAGCTTAGCATTTATACAAGCTTGATAAAAATGATCATTCTAGAAGAAAATTTCAGATGGCACTTAGAGGCTTTTGCATCTTAAGTCTTAATATACACACACACACACACACACACATAATATATAAGCTGATAAAGACACAAAGGCTGTGTTTACATTTTAGTCTTCACGTTTACTTGTGAAGGCTTGTAAGGCTGTGTTTGTATTTTCCCCGATGCTGATGTACAGATCAAACGTTAAATCTGAGGTAGACATATTTCTCTCGGTTGTTTAGTTTTCTTAACTTTATACAGCAGCGCTGTGCTGCAGTGCTAGGGTTTCTCTCATATACTCCAGGATTCCCTTGCCATCGAGACATATAAAATGTAGCTTAACAGACTTATACAGTGATATAAAAGACCAAACTCACACCTATTTGGGGATTTAGGCTATATTAAATAAGCTACAGGCAAGCAGCGTCTTTGTAAACGAAGAATAGACACCAACCTCCTTGTTCCTCGTGTTTTATTCTCCAGGGTTCTGGTTCACTCATGTCCTCCTCACTCTCCTCTTTAACAAACACCATCTTCACAGCAGCAGATCTCAGTTCAGTTGATACTTCTCTAGATATTCCTGCTTGCTTCAAAACTTAAGACTCGTCTATGGGGATGGGAATATTACAGGCATTTATTGACCTACATTTTATTTTTTTCTATACACTAAAATGACATGTCTAACTGTTTTTTATTAAGCCAGCACCTCGATAAAACAGCAGAGATCATGCTGAAAACTAATCTTCTTCCTCTGAGGTTATGTTTAATGGTGGTTTGTAAACACGTGGATGTGCTTTACCGCCACCCACTGGACTGGAGTGTGAAGCGTCGAATAATAATACATGTGGAAAAAATACTTGGCACGTCGACAATGGACATAGTGCACTGCACTTTTCCTTTAAAAAGTTTTGCACAAAAAAAAATTAAAAGGACTTTGGGGAATTTGTTAACATTATATACTCGCATGAGATTCACGTTATATCAATAGTATATCTATAGGCTTGAGTGAGGATAAGAAAAGAGAAACAAGAGATTCCAAATTTATTTCAGTGAAAATCACAGAACGTCCCATAATGTTAAACTTTTCATAATCATACTACATTTTGTATGACTGACGTTACATTTAAATAGGGGTGATATAGTTATGACAGCAGATAGTCAACCTTCTAAGATTCAGCAACCACCAAAATAAGATAAATATAGAAAATCAAAATATGTGATGTAGGATATAAGGTATTTTATAAAATCACACACTATAAATATGATAAAGAAGCAGAAACAGATAGTTGCAGTAAAGTAAGATATTTTAATAAGTTGAAGAAACAATAATTTCTTATTTCTTACAATAATAATTATTTGTGACACACATACACTTACTCTCTCTCTCTCTCTCTCTCTCTCTCACACACACACACACGCACTCGATTTTCACATCGCCGTCATGTGTGTATTACACAGGTAACGTTATTAACTTACATATATTGCTTCCTGATATCACGTGCGCAAACACAAATAACCTATATTTATATATGTTTATACTACAGGGCCGTTGAATGCTTGTATCTGATAACCGAGAAGCTCTTGTAATTATTACTTTACCCCACCTCTCCATGCAGAGTGATGCAGTAAACACAGCCTAGCTAACGTTAGCTGGCTACGATTTCAGTACAGTAATATCAAAGATCCTTGCTCCTTCTCAATTATCTGGTAATATTCTATTTACAAAATACAACCAAAAGTACGGTAATGTAAAAATTTACTTTTGAAAAGTAATCCCGGGCCCTATTTGCGATGATCCGCCGATTAGAACAGGAAAATGCTCCACAGTGCTCTGGAATCTAACTGCTGCTAAGTAACGAAACTAGGAGTACGACCGGTTTAAGATGGCGTACTGTTGACTTTTGTTGACTGATGTTTGATTAACATCAAATAACCACTGTTGGACAGTGATGAGATAAATGCATTACTCTACTTTTTGTTGTTGAAAACTATATCACCTGATCATCTTTGTTACTGGCTTTCTTTGTAACAATTTACAGGTTTTGGTAAAAACTGTTACAAAAGCCACAAACTCACACAAAAAAAATAAAGAGTAAAACTGCCCAACTAAAGGAAACACTGGTCTCCAGAATGGTAACCAAAAAATTTCAATAAATCGTCAACATCTACACCTCTATTAATTCTCACTAAGACCTTCTGTAGACGTCTGACAGAAATAAAGTCAGTCTGGTTAGTAATAAGTGAGGTTGGTAATGCTGTTTGTGGAGTTGTTTAATCCTCCTCTGCTGAGATCTTGCTGTGGCTGGAAGTCAGTTGTAGTTCTTGAGTTTCTCTTTCCTTCAGTGATTCTGCTTGTTGACAGCAGGTGTTCATCATTAATGCCAAATCATCACTTAATTAATCACTTAAGTATCTCATTAACTTTAACTCTGATTCAGAGTTATTTTAACTCTCTGTAGAGAGGGACCAAATGTTATCTGAGCAGAGTTCATTTAACTCTGGGGATTTTGCTGTGTGGATGGGGTCCTACCCTTATCCAACAGCTCTTGTAAGAAAGAGAGAATCTCCGTTTCCCCGCAGTGCAAGGGTGACAGACCCCGATCTGAACACCAACCAGAGAACACAGACCATTTAGAGGTATAGAGCCGCCTAGTGGATGGGGCTCTAGCCTGCTCGATCGTGTCTAATACTCCCTTCGGGAGGTTAGCGGGTACCCGTTTATGGCCCACACATGTAGGGACCATAGTTCTGGGCGAGGATGCAAAATTGCGCCCTTGGCCTGAGAGAGGAGGTCCCTCCTCACTGGTATCGGCCATGGAGCAGTGCTCGTCAGCTGCATCAATGCTGGAAACCATGCTTGGCTCGTCCAGTATGGGGCAACGAGTAGCACCGAGCATCCGCTTTCTCTGATTCGCTCCAACACCTGAGGCAGGAGTGAGACAGGGGGAAAAGCATGAGACAGCGGGGCCAGACATTGGCCAGCGCGTTCATGCTCTTTGAAAAGAATTTCGGGCAGTGAGCATTCTCTTGGGACGCAAACAGGTCTATTTCTGCTCTGCCGAACCTCTTCCACAGCAGCTGTACTGCCTGTGGGTGTAGAGACCACTCTCCCGTAGGAACGTTGTTCCGTGAGAGTCTGTCCGGGCCTACGTTCAGGTGCCCTGGCACGTGTACTGCTCTCAGTGAGCGCAGGTTGTGCCGGGCCCAGACAAAGAGGCGTTCCGTCAACCTGTAGAGGTTTCGGGATTTTACGCCCCCCCTGGCGGTTTATGTAGGCCACAACCGACATGTTGTCCGAACGGACCAGGACGTGGTGTCCCTTTATCCGAGGACAAAAGCGCCTCAGCGCTAGGTCCACTGCCAACATTTCCAGGCAGTTTATGTGTAGTGACCTGACCCGTTCTGGCCACTGGCCAAAGAGCGGTCTGCCCTCGAGCAACGCTCCCCAGCCTGAGGTGGACACGTCCGTGGACACCACCTTCACGCTCGAGGAAGTCCCCAGGCTTACACCTGACCGGTACCAGTCTGACGCACTCCATGGTGTCAGGGCTGCCATGCACACCTGATCGACCTTGAGGCGATAACGACCGTGGACCCATGCTCGGCGCGGCACTCGCGCTTTCAGCCAGAACTGCAGTGGGCGCATGCGCAGCAGACCCAGCTGTAGTAGTAAAGAGGCTGAGGCCATAAGGCCTAGCGTCCTCTGAAACTTCCTGAGCGGGACTATGCGACCGCTGCGGAAGGATTTCAGCATATGCAGGATGTTCAGTCTGCGCTGTGATGACAGCTGTGCCGTCATGGACAGCGAGTTCAGTTCCGTTCCCAGAAAAGAGATCTTTTGACTGGGGATTAGTGAACTTTTCTCCCAGTTGACTCTGAGACCTAAACACTCGAGGTGATCGAGTATTAGGGTTCTGTGGCGAGTGAGTTCTGAACGTGATTGAGCTAGAATCAGTCAATCGTCCAAATAGTTCAGAATTCGAACGCCTCGGAGTCTCAGGGGTGCCAGCGCCGCGTCCATGCACACTGTAAATGTACGAGGTGCTAGAGACAGGCCGAATGGCAGGACTGTGTACTGATATGCCTGGCCCTCGAAGGCGAATCTCAAGAATCACCTGTGACGTGACGCAATTGGTATTTGAAAATACGCGTCTTTCAGATCTATTGCCATAAACCAGTCTCCTCGGCGAATCTGCGCAAGTATTTTTCTGGTCGTGAGCATTCTGAACTTTCGCTTCATAAGCGCTCTGTTCAGATACCTCAGATCTAAAATGGGTCTGAGACCCCCATCTTTCTTTGGCACCAGGAAATATCTGCTGTACAAACCCCCTTCGCTTTGAGCTTGACATAAAGGCTCTATGGCCCCTTTGCCCAAAAGCTTCGCTATACCGCCGGTTTGTTGGCTGCAGTATACACTGGTACAAACACTATTGCTGGGGCTGTACGAGCGGGAATCTTGGGTGGAAGTCCGGCCGCAGCGGGACCCGAACACCGTCTTTTTCCTAGTCGGGCTAGGATGGCGCCGAGGCCTCGGGCTTGATTGAGATATTAGGCCGAGGCCCACGCGGTGGCGGGCGGCGTCCGGCAGAGCGAGAGTGTGGTCTCAGTTAACAAAGCTGCAGTTAACAAAGCTGATTTCATTACATCTATTTCTAGTCATTCAGGTCTCAGCCTTCTGGCCCTGACTGAGACCTGGATCAGACCAGAGGACACTGCCACACCAGCTGCGCTCTCCACTAACTTCACTTTCTCACACACCCCTCGTCTGACTGGAAGGGGTGGAGGTACCGGTCTGCTCATCTCAAACGATTGGAAATTTACTAATTTACCACCTCCGTGTAACAACAACTCATTTGAATCACATTCTTTTACCATCACTAGTCCTATTAAAATCCATTGTGTAGTTGTATATCGTCCCCCAGGTCAGCTCAAGTACACCTGGCTGCAGCCCACAACGCTTGTCATTGGTTAGTGGTAAAGTGATGACGTCAATCAAGGCGGGGCCGCACCTGGGGCGGGGCTGCACGCCCGTAACGCTTCTCATTGGTTAGTGGCATATATATGACGTCGACGCCACGGTAAACAGGAAATGTGGTTGAAAACGCATGTGCCAAAGCGCGCTGACAGCGCATGCGTCGTATTTGCGTTAGGTGGTGACATCACGTGTTTTGACGTGACTCGTCTTCAAAATGGATGCGCAAATTTGAAATACTTTAGTAAAATTATGAAGTATTAAAAAAAACTCTAATGTAATAATGAAAGCAGCAGAAGGGAGTAGACCGCATATCCATAGTTTTAACTATGCCTGATCTAAGGTAAACTTATAAGGAATTACAGAGCATTGTGTAATATCTGTGTAGTATTTATAACGTTTTTCACATTCTGTTGCATTTCACTGTGTAAATAAAATAAATACTGTAAATATTAATAGCACCTTTAATATTTCTTATTTTAATCATTCCTCTGTAATAGTTATTGTTTATTTTGTGCAGTAAATAGGCTATTATAAAACATTTATGCCAATAAAGTAGTTTGAAGTTAAACCAACTAAATACAGTACATTGTCAATCTCTGTATCCCATATTATGCATTTCAACTCAAAAAAACAAACTCATACCAGTGATAACTTTTATTTCAAAACAAAAATAATTGTGTAAAAGAGAAACACACACACACACACACACACACCCAGTGATAACTTTTATTTCAAAACAAAAATAATTGTGTAAAAGAGAAACACACACACACACACACACACACACACACACACACACACACACACACACACACACACACACACACACACACACACACACACACACACACACACACACACACACACACACACACACATTCCCCTCCATCATTGAAAAAACACACACACACACACATTCCCCTCCATCATTGAAAAAACAATCAACTGAGCAATAAAATCCCTGCAGGATTCCTTCTGCCATCACCACAGACCCAGCTGGGCAGTCTTGTGTAGTGCAATGCAAAGCACAGGCAACGAGTAGGGCACCCGGAACACTTGCTTACTGTCAGGAAAATGCTCTCCAGTTCACAACACCTAATTTAGATCAAATACAGAACAAACAATATTGAATCATTTTGAAGAAAGGCATTAACATAGTACAGAGTCATACAAGGAATTTATTTTTTATATATTTTAAACATATTATAGTAAAATGTTAGACAAGATAAGCTTGAGTGTTATTGGCTTTGTCTGTAAAGTACCTACATAAACTAGTTTAAAAAAGTTTGTCAACACAAACTTTAATTTGGCTTGAGAAAGCCTATCCTAAAAGTTTGAAATAGTTTTTAAAAGCTTGAAGTTTGAAGGTTTTCAGTTTGAAGATCAAAGTAGATTTCAAGCTGAAAGTTTTGAAGGCAGTACAGTCTATCAGACACAGACAGACAGGTAGAGATAGATAGATAGATAGATAGATAGATAGATAGATAGATAGATAGATAGATAGATAGATAGATAGATAGATAGATAGATAGATAGATAGATAGATAGATAGATAGATAGATAGATAGATAGGCAGACAGATAGATAGATAGATAGGCAGACAGATAGATAGATAGATAGATAGATAGATAGATAGATAGATAGATAGATAGATAGATAGATAGATAGATAGATAGATAGATAGATAGGCAGACAGAGATAGATAGATAGATAGATAGATAGATAGATAGATAGATAGATAGATAGATAGATAGATAGATAGATAGATAGATGCACGGACAGACAGACTTTCTCAAGTACCTTTTACATTACTCACAACTTAGATTTAAAGAACTTACTGTCCAGCCATACAAAGTGGGCCTCTTCTCTGAATTTGGGCTGGCTGACAACGTCCCTGAAAACCTTGCACGTCAGTGAAAGTCTCCAGAAAGCCACATCGCCGTCGTCTGTGACGGCTCCCATCAGGATGCGTCAGAGGATGTCAGGTGGCATCTGTCCAAAGTAGACAACAGTCAGTCAAAAATGTAACTTTACATACGACTTATTAAAAAGGGTAACTGATAGATTGACAGGAGTTTATACTGCGCTTACCTTGGTCAAAGAATCAACAGGCAGGGGGGTTTCCATCACCTCTAAAGTGATTTTTGATGTGGTAATACATCAGCTGTGGAATGCTGGTGTACTGGCAGAATGGGCACTTCTACTGCAGTCTTTTAAATACTGCTCACACTCCCCCTTGCTTAACACAGTTGTGTGCATTTTTGTAGGGTGGAATGGCTCTTAAAAGAGCATTTGAGTTAAAAAGTAAACAACAACAACAAGAAATAGGTGAGAGAGATGGAAGACTAGAGTAAAAGTTAGAGAATAATTAACACAGCAAAACAAAAATAATATAAAGTAAAATAGCAAAAGAGGTACACATGGAATATAAATGGGGATGACAATGCCAAGGATCTGCAAAGAGAAGGAAGTATAGAGCATTAGAATTAGCATAATTTTTTTTTTCTTTTTTTATTACTCTAGTGCAGGGGTGTCCAAAGTCACTCCTGGAGGGGCACTGTCCTGCAGAGTTTATATCCAACTGGACTCCACACTCCTGCCTGGAAGTTTCTATCTCTAGTAAGACCTTGATTGGCTGGTTTAAGTGTGTTTAACTGGGGCTGGAGCTAAACTCTACAGGACAGTTGCCCTCCAGCAGCAGGATTGGACAGTGCATATACTGCTATACAGTAAGTAACAGTATGCAATATATAAAACAAGCCCTACTTTCAAGGAGTTTTGATGAATTTGTATTACTACTGAATGTAGTTTCATGTTCAATTCAATAAATGCATACTTATTAATAACAATAATATCAAAATAATTTACATTTAATCAATTTATTCATAGAAAAAAAATGTCCTACAATATAACTTTGTATATTGTTACTATTAACTCTTAAATCCTATATTTCTTCTTCTGGTTCATTTTTGCCACTGTATTTATTTTTAAGGGCCTTGTTTTAACACTATATCTAATCCCACCCAAACCCCACACACAAACACACACACACACACACGCGCGCGCGCACACACCTACGATGCTTTTGGGAGACGCTGCCCTAGTTATTTGTGTGATATGGTGAGTAAAGTTGCACGATTTTATTTTTACACCACTTAATTTTAACATCACACTAAATGCCACTTTAGAAATAACCATTGTAAATGGTTAGAGTAGCTTGCCTGTACTCACCATGCAGCGACGAACAACGGAAATGAAAACATGCTAGATCGACGTCATGACTTAACGCCACTAACCAATGAGAAGAGATGTTAGCGGGAAGAGACGTGCAGCCCCGGCCCAGGTGCGGCCCCGCCTTGATCGACGTCATCACCTTGCCCCTAACCAATGAGAAGAATTATGGGCGGAGCTGCACGTGCAGCCCCGCCCCAGGTGCACCCCCGCCCAAATCTGCAGGCTGCAGCCAGGTGCTTCTCGGTCAGCTTGGCAGTTTCTTAGAGGAGCTAGATGTGCTACTCTCTTCCTTCCCTGAGGATGGCACTCCTCTCATAGTTCTTGGAGACTTCAACATCCACCTTGAAAAACCTCAAGCTACTGATTTCCACACTCTGCTTGCCTCATTCGACCTCAAACGAGTATCGACTGCGGCTACTCACAAATCAGGTAACAAATTGGACCTTATTTACACACGCTACTGCTCCACTGACCATACTCTTGTCACTCCACTGCACACCTCAGATCACTTCCTCCTCACTCTCAACCTCAACCTGCCCCAGAATACAACACGCACTCCTCCACAGGTCACCTTTCGGCGGAACCTACGCTCACTCTCACCCTCTCGCCTATCCTCTTTGGTCTCATCCACACTTCCTCCACCAGACCAGCTCTCAGCACTAGATACTAACAGTGCCACTGATACTCTTTTCTCCACTCTAACATCCTGCTTGGACAACTTCTGCCCGCTTTCCTCCAGGCCAGCCCGCCCCACTCCCTCTGCCCCCTGGTTATCTGATGTTCTCCGTGAACATCGTGCTAAACTCAGGGGTGCAGAGAGGAAGTAGCGCAAATCCAAAGATCATTCTGACCTTGATCTTTATCAATCCCTCCTCTCTTCCTTCTCAGCTAACATATCTACTGCTAAAATTACTTACTATCACAACAAAATTAACAATTCTTCTGACTCTCGCATGCTTTTCAAAACCTTCTCCTCCCTTCTTAACCCTCCTCCTCCTCCTCCTTCATCTACCCAAACAGCTGATGATTTTGCCTCATTCTTCATAAACAAAACTACCACCATCAGCGGCCAATTTACCAATCCACAAACTAACACACACATTTTACCAGCTAACACACACATTCTACCTTCCTTCTCCTTGCTTTCAGAGACAGAAGTCTCCAAACTCCTTCTTTCCAATCGCCCTACTACCTGTCCGCTTGATCCCATTCCCACTAACCTACTTCAAGCTATTTCTTCCTCTGTTATACCCACACTCACACACATCATAAACACATCTCTTCACACTGGTACATTTCCCACAGCATTCAAGCAGGCTCGGGTAACCCCACTGCTTAAGAAACCCACTCTAAATCCAGCACATCTAGAGAATTACAGACCGGTATCTCTTCTTCCTTTCGTCGCAAAAACACTTGAACGAGTTGTTTTCAACCAGATCTCCTCCTTTCTTACGCAGAACAACCTCTTGGACAGCAATTAGTCTGGCTTCAAAAGCGGACACTCGACTGAGACTGCTCTGCTCTCAGTAATTGAAGCTCTGAGATTGGCAAGAGCTGCTTCCAAGTCCTCAGTTCTCATCCTGCTGGATCTGTCTGCTGCCTTTGACACAGTTAACCACCAGATCCTCCTGTCAATCCTAAAGATGAAGGGAATCTCGGGAACTGCACTCCAGTGGTTCAAGTCTTATCTCTCGGGTAGGTCCTTTAGGGTGTCGTGGAGGGGTGAGGCGTCTAAGACCCAACATCTAGCTACTGGTGTGCCTCAGGGCTCAGTGCTTGGACCACTTCTCTTCTCCATCTACATGACATCACTAGGATCTGTGATTCAGAAACATGGCTTTTCCTACCACTGCTACGCTGATGACACACAACTCTACCTCTCATTCCAGCCTGATGATCCGACGGTAGCCGCTCTCATCTCAGCCTGCCTGACAGACATTTCTGGCTGGATGAAGGACCACCACCTTCAACTAAACCTTGCGAAGACAGAGCTACTCGTAATCCCGGCTAACCCAGCACTTAACCACAACTTCACCATTCAGCTAGGCTCGTCATCCATAACTCCATCAAGATCAGCCAGGAACCTTGGAGTTGTAATTGACGACCAATTGAATTTCACAGATCACATTGCTAGCACTGCCCGGTCATGCAGACTTGCCTTGTACAACATCAGAAGGATCAGGCCCTTCCTATCAGAGCATGCTACACAACTGCTTGTTCAGGCGCTTGTTCTATCCAGACTGGACTATTGTAATGCTCTCCTGGCTGGTCTCCCAGCTTGCACTGTCAAACCTCTGCAACTGATCCAGAATGCTGCAGCTAGAGTGGTCTTCAACGAGCCGAAGAGAGCACACGTCACTCCTCTCCTAACAAAATTGCACTGGTTGCCGATTGCCGATCGCATCAAATTTAAGTCACTGACGTTTGCCTACAGAACAACCACTGGCACTGCTCCCTCATACCTGAACTCATTACTTCAGACTTATGTGCCATCCAGAAACTTGCGCTCTGCAAGCGAGCGCCGTCTTGTGGTGCCATCTCAAAGAGGCACAAAATCTCTTTCTCGGACCTTTACCATGACTGTTCCCTACTGGTGGAATGATCTGCCTAACTCAGCCAGAGCCGCTGAGTCCGTACCCATTTTTAAGAAATTGCTGAAGACGTATCTTTTTCGGCAGCATTTAATCCAGTAATACTAACACACTCTTCTCTATTCTAAAAAAAAAAAAAAAAATACTGTATGTTGGATTGTATTTTGAAGGGTCATAGCACTTACATACTGTTGGTCTACTGCTAGTTTAATTGCTTCTATTGTTTCTCATTTGTAAGTCGCTTTGGATAAAAGCGTCTGCTAAATGAATAAATGTAAATGTAAATGTCTCTCTTGGGCCTGCTGCTGCTGGGTTGCCGCGGCGGGCGCGGGGCGCTGCTGAGCTCGAACAGGCGGCTGTTTAGGGCGGCCTGTTGCGGAGCTGGAGCGCTTGGGCATGAAATGTCTCATGGCTTGCGACGTTTTCTGTACCTCAGCGAATCGATCCGCAAAATCTTTGACGGATGATCTGAAGAGGCCGGTCGTCGAGACGGGAGCGTCGAGAAACGCAGAGCGCTCTGACTCCGCCATCTCCGAGAGCGTCAACCACAGATGTCTCTCTGCTACTGTGTCTGAGGCCATGATCCTCCCAATGGCGTGTGCGGCGGACTTTGTAGCGCGAAGGGCGAGGTCCGTGGCCAGTGGCGCAAAAAGTGGGTATGCGCTATATGCGGCGCAGCACCAGGGGGGGCGCCAAAGCGTTGGTAAGCGTTGGGGGGGGGGGGGGGGGATTTTCTATATGTGAGCTGCTGTTGTGCGTTTCTAAATAATTTCTGCATTTCCTCAATGTTATATAACCCTAACTGGCTAGAGTAGGCGCCCTCATGGCTCATAAGATTCCATCATAGATTTTTGACATAGAATTGGGGGGGGATAATATCACGAGCGGGCGGGGGCGCTGTGAGCGCTGAGCGAGCAGGTACGTGTAGTGAGTTGTCGTCGATAAAGATGGATAAAGTAAAAAAGCTGTCGGGGCTAAAAAATAGAAAAAGAAAGACTGAAAAGGGAGATGGCATGTCAATTGATGCGCCAGCAGCTAAATAAGTGGATGGTGAAAGGCAACAGGTAGGATTTAAAGTGTGACGTCCACGCATAGCCTACTGGCCATCGGGGCTACAGGGAGATTCCCGGTGCTTTTTGGGCCGATACATCTAATACTTTTTTTTTGTCTTAACAGCCCATAAATCTTGTACATCGGAGGCCCGTTTGTTTTTAAAAAATTTGTATTAATTGGCGATGCTGGGTTAGTGCCGGTGTAATCCATTTTTTGGATTATGTTGTAGATATTTTAGGCTGTGATGTTTTTTTGGTTAGTTTTTCATTTAAACATCTAGTTTTGATGTTCATTGTTTAACTAATATTCAATGTATTTGTTAGTGCTACTGAAAGTTATTTGCAATGTAATGTTTTAAATGTATTTAAATAAACTAATTAAATAAAAATTTTAAATTGGTCCAAAAAAAAAGTCAATCACATCTTTAATGTAAAGTATAGAAATTAGTACAAAGCTAATTATGAAAGTTTCCTTTATTTTTCAGTGCATTTATTTCACAATATATGGCTATTACTATCATGGGATTAATATTATAATTATGTAGTAGTGTAATGTAGACAGACACAACTAAAAGAGGTTTGCATTTTTCTTTGTTTAATTTGCACACTGAATATGGGTTGGAGCTTTTAATGTTTAACTATCAAAGTGCACCAGATTGATGAATTTAACATTAAAAAGCAAAAAAAAAAAAATCTTATGGGGGTGGAGGGGGTTGGGGGCATGCCCCGAACCCCCCTAGAGGGACAGTTAAATTTTATTAATAAATGCCAATTTTGTACTTATTTCATCTGTTAACTCTCACTCGTTCCTCACTCATTACATTTGGACACTTTTTTTTCTTTCTTTTTTTGTTGTTGTTTGTTTGTTTGTTTGGGGGGTGGGGGGCGCCTCATTTGTTGCTGCATACCCCTCTGACACTGGTTAGTTGCGCCCCTGTCCGTGGCGCTACGTAAGTCCGGCACGTTGATCGCGCCCGGGCCTTCCTCGTCCAGCTTGCGGAGGAGGTTAGCCTGGTGGATCTGAAGCACCGCCATGGTATGCAACGCCGATGCAGCTTGTCCAGCGGCGGAGTAAACGCGGCCGTTCAAAGCTGACGAAGTGCGGCAGGCTTTCGACGGTAGGACTCCCTTAGCCCGCCATCCCGCAGAGGGTGGGCAAAGGTGAGCCGCTACGGCCTCCTCGACCGGAGGAAGAGCGTGGTAGCCTCTGTCTCGAGCACTGTCCACAATGGAGAATGCTGACGAGGCAGAAGTACGTACTCTGGCTGAGAATGGTGCTTTCCAGGACTTCCCCACTTCTTCGTGAAGCTCAGGAAGAAATGGGGCGTGCCTGGAGGGCGGCGAAACGCGGTCTCCGGAGAGGAAGCAGCCATCCAGCCGGTTGAATGCAGGCTCTTCGGGCGTCGACCAATCGAGGCCGAGGCTCGACACTGCCTGTGAGAGCAGACACATCAGCTCTGCCTCGATGCTAACTTTCCCTCCTCGACGTTCCGGAACGGCGGGGGAGGGGAGGTCCACAAAGCTCGCCCATCCCTCGCTCCCCGAAGCGAGGAGAGAACAGCAGTCGTCTTCCCCCTCAGACGCGGCTCGTTGATCGTCATCCATGACAGACAAAGCGGCGGGCAGCGGCTGTTGTCCGTCAGTGAGCGACTCCAACGAAGCGCACGGAGAAGCTAGCGGCGGCGGCGTTGGCGGCGAGCTTCTCGCGGTGGAGGGAGGTTCCGGGACCCGCTGAGCGCGGCGCTTTTTACGGCGCGGCACTGCAGGGGGCGGAGGAGCAGCTTCGGTGAATGATGCTAGGCGAGTCCGCAGAGTCGCCATAGGCATCATGTCGCAATGATGGCAGCCGCCATCACCGAGAGCGATAGCTGCGTGTTCCTCACCCAAGCAGGAACCACACAGCACGTGGTGGTCCCCGTCAGTGAGTGGGGCTCTGCACGAGCCGCAGGAAGTACGAGGCATCTTTAAAAAGACACTCGTTGCTCTTTTGTGAGGTAAAAAATGTGTGACGCAGCGGCGAACACACACACAAAACACACACAAAGTTAAAAGGATATAATCCACGCCGGATAGCGCTGCAGGGAAAGGCTACTGAAGGCGGCGATGATCAGCTGCTTCAGGGAAAGAGCACGTCCTGCAGAGTTGCTTTCTCAGACGGCGGTGGTGGCTTGCTATCCAGATCCAACGATGCGAGAGCTTTCCTAAGTGTTAAAATTAAAGAACTACATAAGGAGAAAGGAAAATGAAGACATTTGAAAACAAAATGGTCAAGCAATTTTTAATAATTGTAATGTAATAGATTGTTATGTTTTCTAAAGACACAAATTATGTTTTTGTGTATTAGATTATAGAATACATTTGTTTAGCAATGCATTACATGTAAATGTAGGGCTGTCCCCGACTAAAGATTTTTCTAGTCGACTTGTAACCTGTCATTGAAAAGGTTATTCACCCAAAAATTAAAATACTGTCATTAATTACTCGCCCTCATGTCGTTCCTAACCCGTAAGACAGTTCAGATAGGCGAACGTTTGGATTTCCTGCCCGACACTGTTGACATCCTCACGGATTGAATGACTTCGCCACTTCCTGTGAAGTCTTTTTTTTTGCGACTAAACGGCAAGTAAAATTTTCGTCGACTAAGCATCTTAGTCGAGTAACTCTTAGACTATTTTCATATCTATTTTTACATTTTACACATAGTGAACAGAAAACATAATGTCTGTTTGCCTCAGTGACAAAATCAAGATTTTGAGATTTTATACAATCAATTGAGGTCAAAGGGCATAAATTCAATTAATTAATTCAGAATAAATGAATCGTCCAGTGCTCAACTAAACGGCTGTAACCATCCACTCTGTTGCCGATATTAATCCAAACCATAGTGAAAACACGGACACAAAAAACATTTGCACGGTGACAAGATCAGCATATTAAGACCTTAAATTCGTACATAACACAAGACACCTCTTTAAATACAAACAATACTTTATTGATTATTATAACACTTAAAACTAACATTTAACGCATACACATTGACACAAGTTGCAGAAATAGAGAAAGTTAGGAAAGAATGAGTTAAGAGAGTGAAATTATGAAATCCCAAGTTCTTAGCAAAATATGCACTTTATAAGACCTGACCTGAAACAACCATAAATCATTAATTTAAACCTTCTATCGGTTATTAAATTTGATCAATGCACCAGTTTGGCTAGAATGGAGGCGTTACTTGCGTTTGTGCTGATCATTGAATGAAGATCCGGGAAGGTGTGGTTTGCTGCCAAGGGGTTTTCCCAGTTTCGCAGTCTAGTTGCGTCTGGAGTTACGTCTTGTCTCGGGAAGCCAATCATGTTCTGGTGTTTTGGTGGATGAATGGAAGCGGAGTCTCTGGCTGAAGTTCGAGGCAGGCAAAGACTATACAGTCGTTGACTGAAGCTTTGCAGCACAATTATTAACTAGATTATATTATAACTAGATTCTCAACGGAAAAGAAAAGAAAGAAAAGTAAATTAGATGAGAGTAGTTAGATGGCTTGCATGAAGCTGCCTTCTCTTCTAACCTCGTCTAAATGCTTTGTTCGTGTCCCGAGTTTGAAACTGAGGTGTTTGTACAACCCTTTGGAGGAGTTCTGACCAATTAGACATTGTCTTTAGTTCAGGATCTGACTATTTCTCCTCCCCTCACATAAATTACATGTTATCTAATTAGTCACTTTGTCTCTTAAGTTAACTTTCCCGCTTTAGCGGCGTACAATTTAGACATGATTTCTACTGTATGTTAAGTGTACAAAACATTTTACACACATTTGATTCATACAATAATTCAAGAAATGAGAAATCATTCACGCTGATATCAGACACTCCATGCTTCCATGAACTATTAAATAGTTATTAAAAAGGACATGAACAATGAGTGATTACAACATGATAGTCAAATGTGTGGGTTACAGACATTATGTAATGAAAGGTTTTAGAAAGGGTCCTGCGTTC
This sequence comes from Phoxinus dragarum, assembly GCA_033366665.1. Classification (NCBI taxonomy): domain Eukaryota; kingdom Metazoa; phylum Chordata; class Actinopteri; order Cypriniformes; family Leuciscidae; genus Phoxinus; species Phoxinus dragarum. Next base: position 17,418 of record JARPMJ010008068.1, read on the forward strand.
CAGAGGTCACTCAAGAAGAAGGTCTGTTTTAAATCTCTTGGGGATCAAAAAAATAAATAATTAGCGGTAACTTGTGGTGTTCCTTGTGAGACTCAAGGTGTGCCATCTCCAAACCAATCCGTCTTTTTAAAACTGCCTAACGTTGACATCCTAAGTGTTCGTTCTCTACCATAACCTCTACCGTTGGGACCATAACTTACAAGCGTTCGTTGTCTTAAATGTAGAAGAGTCAGTTAGTTTCCAGATTGAATGGCGTCCCAAATGACAGGTCACTTATTATGGTCCTGGATGTTGACTCGGCATTTGGCTCTTTTCACAGTTTTGAATGAGTCATTTATGTCTGATTCACTCTCAGTTCCCACACTTATTTAATGTATAAATTAAGGTATATGTAAAAAAATTAAATAATTATGTCATACTTTGTAGTAGTGGTATCGTGACGTGTAGGCATGACGCCCAGCGTAAAAAAGTAAAAGTACAGGGGTTTGTTTTCGTTAGTAATGTACTCGAGTTAAAGTAGAAGTACCCACATTAAAATCTACTCTTAAAAGTACAATTTGTCCCAAAAATGACTCAATGTAATGTCGTCACCTTCATCTATTGAGCGCTTTTAACAATATAGATGTTTTCAAAGCAGCTTTACAGTGATAATAGGAAATGAAAGTACGTGTTTTGGCTTTACAGCAGCTCTAGAATAAAGTTATTGTCCAGCTAAAGTTAGTTTTGATTGATTCACTTCAGTTGCAAAGATCATTAGCTATTAACTTAAGGGCCGCTAACACGGCACCGTTATAACAGAAAACCCCTAATGCGCTCAAGCCGCTGGTGGATCGAGAACGCAAACCATGAAATCGGTTCCAAGGTGCAAACGTTGAAAAAAAAAAGCAAATGGAGTAAATGTACTTTGTTACTACCCAGCTCTGTGGATGCATTGGTGTGGTATCAAGGACTCGGCTGTATTAAAGCTTCTCCCACACTCACAGCACACAAGTTTTCACATTACCGTGTACTATTTTCTGGTGCCTTTTCAAGGAATCAACCCTTAGAAACTTCCTTCCACAAACAGGACAGGAGTATGGCTTCTCATTTGTATGAACTTTCTGGTGGTTCTTCAGTAATGATGGCAAAGCAAATGTCTTACTGCAGAGATCACATTTAAACTGCTTTACGGCGGAGTGAGATCGGTGCAGATGAACGGTGAGGCCACAGTTCCACTTAAATCTCATCTCACACAGATGACATGCGTATGGCATCGCTTCAGTGTGAATTCTCATGTGACAATTAAATCCTTGTTTACTGGTGAAACTCTTGCCACACTGGGAGCAGCTGAAAGGCTTTATTCCAGCGTGAACTCTCATGTGAGTTTGAAGGGTTTCTCTACGTGTGAAAGTCTTTCCACACTGAGAGCAGGAGAAAGGCTTTTCTTCAGTGTGAGTTACCAAGTGATCAGTAAGATTTCCTTTATATGTAAAACTCTTTCCACACAGAGAGCAGGTGAAAGGCTTTATTCCAGCATGAATTAGCATGTGATTTTTAAGGCTTGCTTTACGTGTGAAAGAGTTTCCACACTGAGAGCAGGAGAAAGGCTTTTCTTCAGTGTGAATTATCAAATGATCATTAAGGTGTCCTTTATGTGTAAAACTCTTTCCACAGTGATGGCAGACGAAAGGCCTTTTTCCAGTATGAATTAACAAGTGACTCTTAAGGCTTCCTTTATATTTAAAATTGTTTCCACAGTGAGAGCAGGTGAAAGGCTTTTTTCCAGTGTGAATTATCATGTGCGTCCTAAGGCTTCTTTTATGTTTGAAAGTGTTTCCACACTGAGCGCAGGTGAAAGGCTTTTTGACTTCTGTTATTTGAATGCTGCTTTGTGAGCCATCGTTTTCAGTTTTGAAGCAACTCAATGGCTTTTCTCCAGCGTTGACATCATGAGCTTTCTGATGCTGATGTTTCTCCTCCACTTCATTCAGATCTGGTCTTTCCTCTTTCACTTTCACCAGGCCTAAAAAAACAACAACAACAAAAAAACATTAAAATTATGAAAATCAAATTGGACAATTGTAAAATAAAATGAAATTATGATAAATTTACACGACAACAATGTACTAAAACATTAAAAGATTTTCCTTTGGGTTTTTACAATGTACAGATGACAAAAATCCACTAAATATGCTGTATTATTCATGCCAGGCCAGTAGTTGGAGATGTCACTTTGTAAAGAAACAGATAGACTGAACATTTAATACACATGATGTCACAAACTCACAATTTACACAAATTAGCATTTTTGTAGTTTGAAAACATTGAAAATTACAACCCCTTTTTAAAAGTTTGCATTTTCAGGCTCTCAAAACGTTGTCGTGTAAATCAGTGGTTCTCAAACTGGGGTAGAATAGAGAAATATGCAATGATGGTAAAAAAAAATATTAAATTAAAACCGGCAGTAGATGGTGGAAAGTTACTGTCTTTATGAGTGAGTCATCAAGTCATTCGTTCATTCAGTAACGAAGCAAGTGAATTCATAAGTGGCTGTAATTATGAATGAATCATTGACTCTTACGATTTGTTCAAAGCCGCAGATTCGTTCACAAACACTGCTGTGGCTTTCGTTGGAGCTATTATTTTGTTGCAAAAAATACTGACAATACTGTGTTTAAAATGACTTAATATTTAATACCTTTACGTTTGTTGAACTGTTGTATAAAATGTCACATTTGCAATCGTGTGGATATTTGTATAGCTAATATGTGATCAACATTAAACACAGGAACTCACACAGGGTTCATTCTGGGGAAAAAAAGTGGTATCGGTGCATCTAGGGCTGCAGCTATCGATTCTTTTTGTAGTCGATTAATCTAGCACTTAATCGATCGATTAATCGAGTAATCGGATAATTTTTTTTTTTAAATTAAACAACCAAACCAAATAATGCATAACGAAAATGATGTGGCTGTAAAATGATCAAGCATTTGGCTTTTATTTCTCCAAAAAAACAGGTATTTATTCCAACTCCAACATTTGGCTCCAAAACTAAGCCTATTTATTGCCATTTTTTTCCCATTTAGTGTTTATAAGTGCCAGTGCCAACAATTAGATAACAATACAGTTAAGTCAACTTACTGTAAATTGTGTGTGTGTGTGTGTGTGTGTGCGAGGAAGAGTGACGCCCCAGTCAGACCAGTTGCTTCATTGCAGTTTGGTACGGCAGAAATACATACATTAATTTTCAATAGAACTCTGCAGGTGGCTTGCATCACGGTGCATTTTAGGTGAAGCATCCGGTCGAAAAATCAAACGGATGCTTCAAATTGCATGCGTTGGAGACACCTACACATAGTGTAGCTTGGAAAAGGGGAAAGTTTTATTGCAAATATGCATTTTGTTAAATAAAAAAATAACAGCATTTTGTTTTTCACTTAGGCTAGTTGAAGTATATTAGCACGTTTTGTAGTATTATATTTTTTTTGTTTAATTGAAAATGTTCTATGCTCAATTATTTGGTAGCCGATTATAATGTCTTACCCAAAAGTACGAGTGGATTTGGAGAAGCAGGCTGGGGAGTTTCATTTTTTGTTGTTGTCTAACTATTTGGCAGACGTGAGTCACGTGACATACAAACAAGGTCTCGCAAAGACCGCAATACAATATTTGTTCCTCCATCACGTCCCGGTGTATACAGTGAATGCATGCTGAAATTATTGTTGCGTGGCTACATAGAAGTTTGAGCATATGTGATGCATTGCCGCAATTGGTCTGACTGGCAAATATCTAAATACAAGATGTAAAATTTAGCATCACTCCTTTAGCAGTATTTACTACATTTTGTATTTTAGAGGTAAGTTAGGGTTAGCCTATATCTATTTTTAAAGAAAAAAAATATATAATACATTTTAATTTGGGGGTACAACATATAAGTAGTAATATAGTTTTTATTAATCCACTTTTATTCGTTACATTGGGGCTTTTAAATAGCTGCTAGGTGAAAACCCACAGGAAGACTTGTAAACCTTGTCCCACACAAATGTTAGAGATTATGCTAATGTAAAACAAAGTGAATCTGTATGATGAGTGGCACACGCTCCGAGTTCAACACAGTTTTGAGATTCCAAAAAAGAAACGAGCGAATATATAGCCTATGTAATTTTTTTTTTTTTTTTACATTAGTTTAAATTAGTATCCGCGGGCACACTGAGTGTCTAAAGCTTTGTTATCTTAATGTACCACAACAGTAATTAAAGATGAATAAAGAATAGACACCAACCTCCTTGTTCCTCATGTTTTATTCTCCAGGGTTCTGGTTCACTCATGTCCTCCTCACTCTCCTCTTTAACAAACACCATCTTCACAGCAGCAGATCTCAGTTCAGTTGATACTCCTCCAGATATTTCTGCTTGCTTCAAAACGTAGTTACTTCTACGAGGATGGGAATATTACAAGCATTTATTGACCTGATTCAAACATGTTTATCTTTCTATAGACTAAAAGCACATACAAAACAGCAGAGAACATGCAGCAAACTAATCTTCTTCCTCTGAGGTTTAATGGTGGTTGGTAAACAAACGTTTGTGTCTTACCGCCACCCACTGGACTGGAGTGTGAAGCGTGGAGAGGAGGGGGAAAATCTCTTATACTGTCTATGGGGGAAATATGTTTTTGAATGTCAGGTAAAGCGAATTCCATATCAACAAAAGAAGATATTTGAAGATATTTGATATTACTACTTGATATTACACTCATTGCATTTTGCAATGTTTTTTCTATGGTGAATCATTTTGAGTATATTATTTTATTTTCCCTCCAATTTTGCAAGAAGCTCCTTGAGACCCAAATTCAGAGATAACAGCACTCAAAAACAGGGAGATTCAAGAGGTAACTCAATATGAACTCCAAACTCAAAAGGGTAACATGAAAAAGACAGACCTAGACTAGCAGAACAGCTGGACAAACTAAACATATGGGTAATGAAAATTACAACTGAACAGAACAAAAAACTAATAATAACCAAAACAGAGTACTTTTTTCACCATGCTGACACACACACACACACACCTGCTGAAGAACCTTCAATCATGCAGGTGTGAATAACAGCGGTTCTCTAACCTGTTGTCATGAAGGCAACAGAACACTGTTTCATTTAATTACGGTCATGTTTAAAAACCCTTATCAAGCGCCCCCCTTTTTTTAATAGACATGAAAATGCACATTCCGAACTTAAATGGTTGTAATTCAAGAATGCTTTGGAATATAGATGTAAGGTTGGTCTTGTTTCTTAAGAAGATACTTGGCAGATTTTTGTAGAAGTGAAATAAATTAAGAAAGTTAAATAGAAAAAAAGTTATAGAAGTTTGAGTTTATGAAAATGTACAACTTTAAAAATGTAATTATTCATATTTTATATAAAATATATATTTTTAAAACCTGGTGGACTCTAAAACTGCAAAAAAAATAAATCAAAGGCAAACATCTGGACAAGTTGTGCTTCAAATTTTAGGTTGATATCTCAAAAAATAAGCTTTCAGTGAGATTTAGTTTGGGCGCAGTACCAAACTTTTTCACTAGTTGACATTACTGCCCATATAAGGGCGCCTTCATTTCCATATGTTGTTTGAGTGATCTGAACCATTATTTTTTACAATTTTCATACAATGTATGAAGTAGACATCCTATTTAGAAGTAGTGTTGGAAGTTTGGAAGATTTTGAAATGAATTCAACCTCTAAGAAACATAAAAAGATCCCGTATGTGCATTATAGCTCGCTGCCACATCACAAATTGTGAAACTATTATTTTTTTCTTTATATTTAAAACATTTTCAGACCTTTTTTTCTAAAACAATTGAATGGATGCTATCTTTTGAACTCTTGGCATGAAAACAAACTGAGGTTTTGTGAATCAAATACATAGCACATAGTATACTTGTTAAAGATAACAATGACATAAAATGTATAAAATAAATAATTTATTTAAAATAGATCCACTTTGTCTGTCTTCTCTCACCACACGTTGACCTTTTTTGAAAATTTTGAACATGAGGTGACAATGACAATTACAGTTTGGTGTCAATATCCCAAAGCAACTCAGATTTTTGGCAAAACCGTTCAGAAGGTAAGCTAACATGTCTATTTTTCATTTCTCCTCACCACTGTGTGGCACTACACCGAAACGGTTCAGGTAGCCTCAGGATGGTTGTCATAACGCACACCAAGTTTGGTCTTGTGTCCAATTTTGCACACTCTTTGTCGAATTTGTTTACGCGCTAGCAACGGCCTAGGAAGAGTTATAGTTTTTTCTGCAACTTTGGTCAGTTGGTGGCGCTAGAGTGATTGAGTTAGAGACCCTAAATTTGCTCTGGTGACAGTTCAGACTGTCCTCTGTGTGCCAAATATCACAACTTTCCTGCAAGCGGTTCTATGGGCTGCCATACACTCAAGAGCGGGAAGAAACGGAATAATAATAAGAACGCCAATGGACACATTAGGTGACTACACACCTCCAGTGCTCGGCACCTAAATATCAGTGTGAATTATTATTTATTTTTTTATGTTTTACGATTTTCAATCAACTTTTATTTGAACTCGGTGCGAAAGCCCCTATTAACCTGTCCTTTACATCTAAAACTCTTTCCACATATGTTTCCATCCAAAGTGGCGAATTTAACTTGTGTGCAAATTTGGAATATCGCATAAAACATTTGCAAATAAAGCACTGTTTCCATCCAGCGACTCAAAGAGAACAAAATCATCACTTCCAGATAAACTGGCGCTAAATATCACTAAGAACAATGGAAGTTGCTGCAGTAGAAGCCACTGTGTTTAATCATTTTCGTATACCTTGTACCTCAGAGGCCGCAGATGAAATCATCTCTGTCATCTTGCATTCAGATGCCTGGTGTTTGTGAGCGCAATCGTGTGAGGCGCTTCTGGGAGGGAATTATACAGAACCACTTTAAAAGCAGACTCTGCTCAGGCATAACAGAATAACCTAAACAGCATTTCAGATACTGTGCTACGAGTCCAGTTATGCCGTCCCATCGCACAGTCACATGTCTTTTATCATGCGTATGAAGGAGTTGTTTGGGTAAAAGTGTTTCCATTGTAGTGTTTATGCGTTTGGTTTCGTATCGCATACATTTTTTTTTGTCTGACTCACACGTTTTTCTATTTTATTTCTACGCATCTTAGCATTTCCTCCATTGTTTTTTTTTGTGATATCCCAAAATGTGCATACAAATAGGTGGATGGAAACATAGCTAGTGAGAGCAGGTGAAAGGCTTTATTACAGTATGGATTAACATGTGCTTCTTCAGGCTTCCTTTACGTCTGAAAATCTTTTCACACTGAGAGCAGGTGAAAGGCTTTTCTTCCGTGTGAATTAACATGTGATCATTAAGTTGTCTCTTTTGTGTAAAACCCTTTCCACACTGAGAGCAGGAGAAAGGTTTTATTCCAGCATGAATTAACATGTGATTCTCAAGGTATCTTTTACGAGTGAAAGAGTTTCCACACTGAGAGCAGACGAAAGGCTTTTCTTCAGTGTGAGTTACCAAATGATCATTAAGGTGTCCTTTATGTGTAAAACACCTTCCACACTGGCAGCAGACGAAAGGCTTTATTCCAGTGTGAATGATCATGTGCTTCTTAAGGTTTCCTTTACGTGTGAAAGAGTTTCCACAGTGAGGGCAGACGAAAGGCCTTTTCCCAGTATGAATTAACATGTGATGCTCAAGGTATGCTTTACGTCTAAAAGTGTTTCCACACTGAGAGCAGGAGAAAGGCTTTTCTGAAGTGTGAATTAACAAATGATCATCAAGGTGTGCTTTCTGTGTAAAACCCTTTCCACACTGAGAGCAGGTATAAGGCTTTTCTCCAGTATGAATTAACATGTGCTTCTTCAGGCTTCCGTTACATGAGAAAGTGTTTCCACACTGAGAACAGGTGAAAGGCCTTTCGACTTCTGTCATTTGAATGCTGCTTTGTGAGCAACTGTTTTCAGTTTTGAAGCAACTCAATGATTTTTCTCCAGCATTGACATCATGAGCTTTCTGATGATGATGTTTCTCCTCCACTTCATTCAGGTCTGGTATTTCCCCTTTCACCTTCACCCTCACCAGGCCTAAAATAAAAATATTAAAATGAGGAAAATCAATTGGGACAGTTTGAAAATAAAATAAAAATTAGGGTACGTTTATATGACAACACTGTACTAAAAATGGAAAGGTTTTTCCTTATTATTTATTTTATTTTACATTTCGCATACAGATGACAATGTCGTCAAAACAATCTCTGTTTACACGGATCAGCGATCTAAAAATGCTGTATTATTCAAGCTAGACCAGTAGTTGGCGATGTCACTTTGTAAAGAAACACTACACACACTATAGACTGAACACGTAATACACATGCGCGTGACATCATTTTGACAATGTTGAGTGTACACAGAGCTTTTTAAAAATGCAAAGAGAAGACTTAAAATTTTTTAGAACATCATCACGTAAATGTAACCTTTGATGTATTTGTCTAATCTCCATTATTTCACGTCTCTTACGATTTTATAACTACAGCCACTGAATCTGATGAGCTCTACTCTACAGGCTTCAGCACTTCATATTTTTAATAACATTTTCAAGAACTTTCCAGACTAGCACATCACTTCAATCACGCTACACGATTACATGAGCTATAATGGATTGCGTTCATGCATGTCTTCTTTTTTTTTTGTAATTTAGTTAGTGCCAGGGTAAAATAACGCAAAGTACTAAAGAATAAAAACAGTTTTAAAGAAGAAAATGTATAAAAACATTGCTGTTTTACAATATTACGATTGCACTGAAAAATAAAATTGTATAGGCTAATAATAATAATAGGGTAGAGTAAATTGAACCCCCTAAGGACTGTATTTTTTTCTGTGAAACAAAAGTCAAATGCGTATAGAATAGTTATACTTTTCATTGACGATGAATTAATTATATAGAAGTTTTCCTGTTATAACATTTTTAAAGGTGCCATGTGTAAAAATTGAGGTAAAAATATCCCCAAAATGAGCTACACACTTTAAAAGAATGAGAAGAAATAAGGGCGATGATGTCATTAAAAAAAAATCAAGTTATAGTGCTGCAGAGATATCAACCTTAATTAGCATTAGCATTACTAGCCACGGCCCGACAGGTGTTGTAATACCAGTTTCGGCCATGGGAGGCGGTATGCTGGCAACACAACCACCAGCCAACCTGCAATACACGAATAACTCGCACGGCTTGTGGGCGTACTTGAACCTGATGTCAATCGTGTGGAAAGTACAGCCCACTACTTCATTTCAATTCAGGGAAGAGAGCGGAAGGATGGCTGAAGGATGATAGCGCGGGGGACGGCGAGCGAACTGCAGCGCATAGCCTTGTTTTACAACGTTCAGCACCCATTCTGACACGCCCGGGATCGCTTCCCATGCTTTCGCACGCATAGCTAGGGGCAGAATGGTCTCGTGTTCTGACCGCCGCACTGCGCGGGTTCGAGAAACTGAAACGGAGGTATAAACGCGGCGCGCGCGCCCTCGTTGTCTGAATATTGCTGCTCTCTGATGACAGCAGCCGCTGTTTCACATTCAATGACTCGGTCGCTAAGGACGGAGAACAACTTGTGGCGCGAACAGGTCATTTGCAGCCTACTGTATCTTTCAACAGTGTTCGTGTTTTTTTTACTATAGTAGAGATGATCGGTTCACGTGCGCTGTCTGATGTTGACCAATGATGTTGACTGAATGCTGTCTGTCAAATTAATTTAATTCAAACAATGTGTATATACAACTCAAAATGTAATATGAACAAAACGAACATGAACAAGGTGAAGGGGAGTAGCTTGAAGATGTCATGTTTCGATTCTGACTCCTGTATAAGTTCACTACAAAAGAGAATGTTGTTTGCTGGGTTTACAGCTGCAAAGACGACAATTATACAGAATTGGTTTACCCCGCACATGTGTGCAAAAACATATTGGATTCATAGTCTCCATAAAATAGTGACTTGTGAATGTACAACAGCACGAATTAACAAGGCTAAACCTAGAACCATTGATGCATGGCAATGTTTTTCTTCCAACATATTGGACTATATAAAGGAATGACTATATAAAGGTGTTTTTTTATTTTATTTTTTAGATTATATATTTTTTTATTACTTTTTTTATATGTTTTTATTTATTTATTTATTTTTCCTCTCTCATATTGTTAAATTATGGATAATATGTCTGTTGCTCCCCCTTCCCTGTCTGTTTTTTGAATGCATGTTATTTCTAAAGACAATAAAAAGTTGATCACAAAACAAAAACAAAACAAAAAAGATGTCATGTTTCAAAATCACTTGACATCACCCAACGTTCCTCTATGGCTCTAGGGTTGTTGTGAAGGTAGGGGCGGAGCATAGAGACTATGCCGTTTCTCGTCTGTTACTCTAGCGTAGACCAATTCACTTTATGGAGGTATTACTGCCCCCATCTGGTATGGAATGTGGAGTATGACTTGATTTTTTTTGCCAGACATTACACATGGCACCTTTAACAAAACATTTCTTTGTACAAAAATGCCCCCACTCTGACAAAATATTTAGACTAAAAACAGAGTACAAGCAGATAAAAAGAAAAAAAAAGTGTATGTTGACTATCTATTGGTTATATTGGTGAAAAAACAGTAGGAGGGGAGTTTACCCAAAGGGGCATTTCCCCCATTCTACCCTGCATTTTAATTTGGAGGAACAATATAACAATAGTAATATATTTTTTGACTTAATTCACTTTTATGTGTTAGAACTTTAGGCTTTTATTTAGCTAGAAAACCGTAGGAAGACTGTATAACAGGTACACCTTTGTTCACACAAATGTACGCTAATGTAAATAAAAACGAAGTAAATCTGTAGTCGCACACGCTCCGAGTTCAACACAGTTTTGAGATTTCAAAATCAATTAGTGAAAATAAAAACTAAATCTTAATACCTGTTCAGTTGCATTTTAAGACTTCTGAAACGTTGTTTTGGGACATTTTAATTATGTTACATTAAGTAATTCAAGACTTAAGGATCCATGATGTGCACACTGTTTAAAGATTTGTTAAAATAATGTAGAATTAAAAAAAAAATGTTAAAATACAGCTTTGTTTAATGAAGATGAATGAAGAATAGACACCAACCTCCTTGTTCCTCGTGTTTTATTCTCCAGGGTTCTGGTTCACTCACGTCCTCCTCACTCTCCTCTTTAACAAACACCATCTTCACAGCAGCAGATCTCAGTTCAGTTGATACTCCTCTAGATATTCCTGCTTGCTTCAAAACTTAGTCACGTCTATGAGGATGGGAATATTACAGGCCTGATTCAAAAATGGTATATTTATATATACAAAAAAGTACATATATAACTGTTTTTATTCAGCCAGTACTACAACAAAACAACAGAGATCATGCTGAACAACACTAATCTTCTTCCTCAGAGGTTTAATGGTGGTTGGCAAACAAACGCATGTGTCTTACAGCCACCCACTGGACTGGAGGGAAGCGTCGAGAGGAAGGGGGAAAATACGGGCAAGAAATTACAGTACTTGACGTGTGCAGTTTTTTTAAAGACAAAGAATGCACAAGAAAAGAGATGAAAAGGGCTTAAAATTATATACTCGCATGGGATTCAAGTTAGCCTATATTATAGCCTACATGAGAGAGCATTAGCGGACAAAAATTTGAATTCAAGCCAGTCAAATACTGTAAAATTACAGAACATTCCCCTATAGGTTAAATATGTTTACTTTTTCATTATCATAAACTAAGTTTTGCAGAGTGACTGACTTTACAGCATTTAAATATAGAACATTTAGGTCAATGATAATGCAATAAAATGATCAGATAGCAATTAAAAATCCAACTTTATAGCTGTTGATACGTGGGGAAACATCCTTATCTGCTTATTTTTCATCCCTCTTAGAAGAAAATAAACAAAATCCTAGGTATTTATTTGAAACATTGGCTAAATTAATGAAAAACCAAGCTTTAAGCCCAGACGTTTCCAAGCAGCACAGCAGTAATGACTTCATGAACTTCTTTACTTATAATTTTCTCCCTAAATATCAATCTTGTAACTAACCGTTTACTACAGTATCGCATCAGGCAGTGCAGTGTAGTCTCACAGAGGAAAAATTCGATTCATTCATTACTATAGGAGAGGAAGCATTTTCTAAACCCGTTAATTCATCTAAATCGACAACATGTATGTTAGACCCAATACCGTACCCAAGGTATTGAAAAAGAGATGCTTCCAGAGGTCATATATCCTCTTCTTAATATCATTAATTCATCTTTGTCATTAGGATACGTACCACAAACTTTAAAGCTGGCTATTATTAAGTCGCTTGTTAAAAAAAACCAACTTGAGTCAATTACATGCCAATCTCGAATCTACCTTTTCTGTCCAAGATACTAGAAAAGGGAGTACCCTCACAACTATGTTCCTTTTTTTAGAAAGAAATGGTATCTGCAAGGATTTCCAGTCAAGATTTAGACTGTACCATAGTACTGAGACAGCTCTCATTAGAACCACAAATGATTTGCTCTTATCGTGGTTGTATCTCTCTATTAGTGTTACTTTATCTTAGTGCTGGATTTGATACTATTGACCACAACACTTATGTTGGCATTAGTGGAATTGAATTAGCATGGTTTAATACCTTTAGTATCATACTTACCGTACTTTTATTTCACAAAATCCAAGACCAAGAACAGACATTTAAAGGCAAGTTATTCAACTACACAATAGCACACAGTACAACAGACTGAATAGGTGTCCGTCCGGTAATATGTTAACAACACAATAACAGTTATTCAGCAACACAATAGCATAAGAACATATACCTGGGAGGCTGAATAAGCTAAACTGACATAAGCCAGCGAGTCCAAAAAGTTACCGGTAAGCAAGTTCACATTCCACACCACTAAATCCATTGAGTTCTTCTTCCTCAGTGACGCTTCTGAACAACTCTGCTAACTAGAGCGCCCTCTCGCAGCTGTAGACGGTAATGTTTTATCTTGGGTCATCTCAGTCAGTATGAATTAATTTTGATATACAAGTCGCACCTGACTATAAGTCGCAGGACCAGCCAAACTATGAAAAAAAGAGCGACTTATATTCCGGAAATACGGTACTGACCGTTATCAGTTTGTAGCAGTAAATGAAGAAATGTCTTATTGATCACAAGTTCAGTATGGAGTACACAAGTCTCAGAACTAGGACCGTTGCTGTTGATGCTACCCTTGGGAGATATCATTAGGAAGCATGGGATTCGTTTTCACTGTTATGCCGATGATACTCAGCTCTATATCTCTTTGCACCCCGACGAAACTTGCCAATTCAAGAAATTAACAGAGTGCATCGTGATGTCAAAATTTGGATGATTAGTAATTTCGTATTACTTAATTCTGAAAAAAAGACAGTTTCTAATGATTCTAACGCATTCTTCCATCTTTAAAATATATCTAAATTACAACATAAGCTTTCAATAAAAAATGCAGAATAGTTAGTTAATGCATTCATGACCTCAAGGCTAGATTATTGTAATGCCCTTATGGGTAGTTGCCCTGCATGCATAATAAACAAACTACAGTTTGCATTATTTTCCTGTTATCTCTTTAAAGCTGCTATATAAATAAATGTGACTTGACTGCTGGTGGTAGATACTTTTCCTATATAGCACCAAAACTTTGGAACAGTCTTCCTAACATTGTCCAGGAAGCAGACACAATCTGTCCGTTTAAATCTAGACTAAAACACATCTCTTTGACCTAGCAGCATACACATAGAACATTATCCATTTCTATAATTCGATGTTAGGCTGCATAGATTAGGTCAGCCAGAACCGGGAACACTTCCCATAAATCCTGATATACTCATTACATAAGAAGAATGGCATCTATGCTAATATTAGTCTCTCCGTTTATCCCGAGGTTTACCGCAGTCCACCTGATCCAAGTCGTATCCAGATCTGATGAAGGACCTGCGCCTGGACATGACGACAATGCAGTCCTGAAGAGACAACTAGTCTCTATCCTGTGAAGACCTCCTTACCTTCCCTTTACATCTGTAAAGATAAAACGTTGTCAAAATAATTCCGGTTCGCATGGACGCATGGAAGCAATAAAACAAATTCTGTATTATGAATTAAGGCCAGACAGGTAGTTGTTGACGTAAATTTAAAATAAAGAAAGACTACATGCCTGCCTACATATATATTCAAATGTGCATACCTATAGACTAAACACGTAATACGCATGTGCGTGCTGTTGGCGTTGTCACATACTCACGTTTTTGAAGTTTGCGCGGATATAACTTTTTTTCTCAAAATTCTTCAACGCCTGCACCTTGGAACCTATTTCAAGGTTGGCGTTCTCGAGGCACCAGGCACTGTTGTTGTGCGAATGAGCGGTCGGAGCGCGTTGTCGTGCAAGCGGCCCCTAAGTTAATAACTAATGATCTTTGCAACGGAATTTAATCAAATCAAAACTAACTTTAGCTGGACAATAACTTTATTCTAGAGCTGCTGTAAAGCTGCTGTAAAATTTAATTTGATCACTGTAAAGCTGCTTTGAAACAATCTATATTGCTAAAAGCGCTATATAAGTGAAAGTGACTTGACTTGACTTGCCTCCAGGAGCTTGACTGTTTTCGGAAAGAATCTGTAAAGCTTATCCGTCTTTTATAAATCTGATAAAACTAAAGACTGTTCAGAGATATGAAGGATGCAATACTACTCTATATGTACTCAAGATTAACATGAGATTGGCAGAAACTGTGTTATTAACTTATAAACTGTTAAATTTGTATGTTAAACATTGCATACAAAAATTAAAGAATTACATGAATTATTTTTTTGATCCTGCATATATTCACAGCTACAAAACGTTTAGGTTACAAACGTAATCTAGGGCCAACTAGCTGGATGTCATATCGGCAGACTCTTTAGACTAAGGAATGTTAATAAGCGTCGACTTGTGCATGAGCGTAAAAGCTCGGTCAGCTATGGAATGCTTGTTCCCGTTATCTCAGGGAACCAAGGTTACATTAGTAACTGTAACTTTCCCTTTCATTATGGTTCACTTGCATTGCATCAGTCTCTGATGCTCTGGTGAACGCAATCCAATAGTGCTATGCGAGCACAGAACGGAGTCTGTCCTGCGAGCCCAGCTTGAGGTCCTGAGGTCCAGAGCCCATTTAACCACAAATGCTTGTCTTGCACTAGCTCTGCGATGTTCCATGCATTATGTAATCACGTTGGAAAGTGTAAAGATCCTTTAACAGCCTAGCATGCTTAGGCCTTCCGATCGGACAAGGACGTGGTGCTCCTTCAGCTCTGGCTGGACTGGAGACTTTTGAAGGCCACGAAGACTGCCATCATTTTATATAATTTGCTGACCTACCGTTGCAAAGGGTGCCCCAACCGGATTTGGAGATCCACACCCAACTGGTACAGATGAGGGGATTTCCAGGGGATAAGGGTCTTGGCGCAACCGTCGGTCACCCTGAGATTGAGGCGTTGCATACGCCATGGACATTCCTGAGCCCCATACCTTCCAGGCTAGATCAAAACTAGCCAGTTGTCAAGATAGGTCAGGATGCGTGCTTCCGACACAACTTGGTCAGTTCATCATGATCTTTGGGAAATAATGAAGCAGTTCTCTGCAGGGGTCCGCAGGCTGCGCCCCAATTGCAGGAACTCATCAAGGTGACTGTGGACGGGCTCTTCTGAATCCAACCACTACAAGCCGGGCTCTTCATCAACCTCGGTCAAGACATAGATAAGTTTGGCGTCCAGACCAGGCCTAACTTCACCTGGCTCCTTAGGTGTCAGGGAAGTCCTCCATGGAGTTCGACCACTCCTCCGCATCAGAAGCTGCCAATGACAAAGTGTTATTAATAAATTCCTCCTCGGAACCCAGATAAACAGACAAAACAGCTCGCACCAGACACGGTCTTCGCAGGAGAAAAGCACAGGGGGATCTCCTCACTGTGGGGAGATTGATGCACCAAATCTGGACCATCGTGAACTCCCTTAATCACGTATGCTCGGCCCTGCGACTCTGCTGTTATTGTACTTTGTGTCTTTGTGCTTTTTGTGTCTTATGTATTCATAGTAGTGTATTTACAATTTTAATGTTTTATATTCATTTGTTTTGTTTGTATCATAGTCATTTGCTCAAACATTGATGTTTTGTTTTCCATAGATATTTATGTAACTTGTCAAAATATAAAGCAATGTTATTCTTTTCTTAATTGTTTATTTATTTTTTTAATAATGAAAAAGAACCAATACTGTTAAAGTACCAGATCGGTAAGCAGCAGTATAAGAGCAGTAATACCGTTAAAACTTTGCTGATACAGTACACACAAGTTCACACCCTCATGTATTTTCTGGTGCCTTTTAAAAGAGACAACCCTTAGAAATGTCCTTCCACAAACAGGACAGACGTAACGGTTTTTATTAAGTATACACTTCTGGTGGTTCTTCAGTAATGATGGCAAAGCAAATGTTTTACTGCAGTGATCACAGTTAAATTGCCATACAGCAGAGTGAGAGCGTGCAGATGACACCACAGTTCCATTTAAATCTCACACAGATGACATGCAAAAGGCATCTCTTATGTGTGATTTCTCACATGAATATTAAATGCTTTTTTACAGGTGAAACTACTTCCACACTGGGAGCAGGTGAAAGGCTTTACTACAGAATGAATTAATATGTGCTTCTTCAGGCTTCCTTTACATACGAAAGAGTTTCCACACTGAGAGCAGGTGAAAGGCTTTATTCCAGTATGAATTAACATGTGAGTCTTAAAGTATCCTTTACGTGTAAAAGTGTTTCCACACTGAGGGCAAGTGAAAGGCTTTTCTGAAGTGTGAGTTACTAAATGATCATTAAGGTGAGTTTTCTGTGTAAAACTTTTTCCACATTGGGAGCAGGTAAAAGGCTTAATTCCAGCATGAATTAACATGTGCTTCTTCAGGCTTTCTTTACGTATAAAAGTCTTTCCACACTGAGAGCAGGTGAAAGGCTTTTCTGAAGTGTGAATACGCGCATGATGACCAAGTTGTCTCTTCTGTGTGAAACTCTTTCCACACTGAGAACAGGTGAAAGGCTTTATTCCAGAATGAATGAACATGTGCTTCTTCAGGCTTCCTTTACATATGAAAGAATTTTCACACTGGGAGCAGGTGAAAGGCTTTATTCCAGCATGAATTAACATGTGTCTCTTAAAATATCCTTTACGTGTAAAAGTGTTTCCACACTGAGGGCAAGTGAAAGGCTTTTCTGAAGTGTGAGTTACCAAATGATCATTAAGGTGTGTTTTCTGTGTAAAACTCTTTCCACACTGGGAGCAGGTGAACGGCTTTATTCCAGCATGAATTAACATGTGCTTCTTTAGGCTTCCTTTACGTATGAAAGTCTTTCCACACTGAGAGCAGGTGAAAGGCTTTTCTGAAGTGTGAATACGCACATGATGACTAAGTTGTCTCTTCTGTGTAAAACTATTTCCACACTGAGAGCAGGTGAAAGGCTTTATTCCAGTATGAATTAACATGTGCTTCTTGAGGCTTCCTTTGCATATGAAAGAGCTTTCACACTGGGAGCAGGTAAAAGGCTTTATTCCAGCATGAATTAACATGTGTCTCTTAAAATATCCTTTACGTGTAAAAGTGTTTCCACACTGAGGGCAAGTGAAAGGCTTTTCTGAAGTGTGAGTTACCAAATGATCTTTAAGGTGTGTTTTCTGTGTAAAACTCTTTCACACTGAGAACAGGTGAAAGGCTTTATTCCAGCATGAATCAACATGTGTTTCTTCAGGCTTTCTTTACGTATGAAAAGTCTTTCCACACTGAGAGCAGGAAAAAGGCTTTATTCCAGAATGAATTAACATGTGCTTTTCAAGGTATCCTTTACATTTGAAAGTATTTCCACACTGAGAACAGGTGAAAGGTTTTTTGACTTCTGTCATTTGAATGCTGCTTTGGGAGCAACTGTTTTCAGTTTTGGAGCACCTCAATGGCTTTTCTCCAGTGGTGACATCATGAGCTTTCTGATGCTGATGTTTCTCCTCCACTTCATTCAGGTGTGGTCTTTCCTCTTCCACTTTCATCAGGCCTGTAATGAAAACATTAAAACGATGAAAATCAATTGGGACAATTGGAAAATAAAAGTAAATTAGGGTATGTTCACACGACAACGATGGACTAAAAACTAGAATGTTTTTCCTTCGCATTAAAAAAAAATTGTGTACAGATCTACAAAAACAACTAAAACCGCTGCATTATTCATGCAAGGCCAAGAGTTGGTGATGTCACTTTGTAAAGAAACATTACGTGCCTATAGACTGAACAAGTAATACACATGCTGCATGACGTGAGCCGCTAATATTTGATGTAATGGGTGGAATAACATTTACGTGTCAGGTGCGGTGCGGATTGGAGGTGTGGTAGGCACAGGCGGACGGCGGGTCCAATAGCTCAACTATTGCTACATTTGACAGCTGCTTTCAAATTATATTGTAAAAAGTATTTGCCTAATCTGCATTATTTCACACCTCATAACACCACTGAATCTGATCTGCTACAGTGAATCTGCAGGTATCAGCACTTCAAAAGTAATACTTTTTAATACTATTTTCAAGACCTTTCCAAAACAAAACTTTAAAAAAATCACGCTACACAATTACATGAGCTATAAATTACCAAACATCAAATTTTAGCATGATTCCTCAGCTTCTATGCAAACACAATAAATCCCACTCAACCAAGATTTACTAATGAACTGAACCCTTTGCACATTTCTGACTTGAAGTGAACTGTAGTAGGGTAAATGGCTATAGATGTTTATGGGAGAGTCAAGAGACCACACAAAATATAATTTTTGCATTACCAATTGGTCCAACAATGAAATAAAAGAAAAAATCTCCTATTGCCTTTCCATGGGTTTCCAGGAGAGAGAGAGAAAAAAAAGAGATTGCAAATTACAATCACTTACTCAGCAGCTGTATTAAGCCCCATTCACAACACCACCAACATGCAGTGACATGATCCCATTCATTTTCAATGGAAGGCTGGCAACTTCCGGCGACACGAGCAACAGTGACCGTTGGCGGACAGAATGGAGGCGTGTCAAGCGACGGGAGTCACACAACAAAAGTTCAGAAATTTTAACTTTATGCAAATGAGCAGCGAATTTCATGAGTGACAACCAATAGTGGAGACCGTGGAGCTCACATCACCACGTTCCGGAGCAATTTCACTATTTTATATGATTTGATTGTAACCACATACATGGATATAATAAAATGATGCGTGGAAAAGGAACTGTCAGCAGTCGTGAATTTGATTCATACATTGAGAGTTTGTTATTAATTATATGATGCAGTGAGCAGTTTAGCACTGCTGCAGGTTCAGCACAGCTGCAGTTCATATTAAAGTTTACCCTGCATAATGTTGATTATTAGGGACAAGAACATTTATTTGTCAAATTCAAATGACGTTTTAGTAATTTTTGACAAAGTTAGTGAGTTTAATTTGTTCATAGATCGATTGTTAATCTAGTTGTTGATTTAATGCATTGAGCACTGCTGAGGTTTATATTTTCATTTTAATTTATATTACTGTTGGATGTATGTATATTTGCTAAACTTGCTAAAAGTCAAAACTGATATATCAGACTGAAAGATTGTGTGTATTTCAGTTAACTTCAGTTAGAGGCATTTACATTGTCACTGCGCCCCAAGAAGCAATCAACTTAAACAGTGTATGTAAAAGTGTGAACTAAATGGCCTATAGGAACTGATTTTGTGTATTCAATATTGTGTATTGAGTCTCTGGTATAAAGTTCTGCCTCACAGACAGAACTTTGGGTTAAGATAGTTTGAAGGCCGACACGCTAACATCACTGCTAAAGAACTGTGCTACACT
>JARPMJ010008069.1:5000-7500 GCA_033366665.1 Phoxinus dragarum
GAACTGAGAAAACAATGTTGTCCTGAACTGAACTGAATCAACACTGTTGTCTTGAACTGAACAGAGTCAACACTGTTGTCCTGAACTGAACTGAGTCAACACTGTTGTCTTGAACTGCACCGAGTCAACACTGTTGTCCTGAACTGAACTGAGTCAACACTGTTGTCCTGAACTGAACTGAGTCAACACTGTTGTCTTGAACTGCACCGAGTCAACACTGTTGTCTTGAACTGAACCGAGTCAACACTGTTGTCTTGAACTGAACTGAGAAAACAATGTTGTCCTGAACTGAACTGAATCAACACTGTTGTCTTGAACTGAACAGAGTCAACACTGTTGTCCTGAACTGAACTGAGTCAACACTGTTGTCTTGAACTGAACTGAGTCAACACTGTTGTCCTGAACTGTACTGAATCAACACTGTTGTCTTGAACTGAACTGAATCAACACTGTTGTCCTGAACTGCACTGAGTCAACACTGTTGTCCTGAACTGAACTGAGTCAACACTGTTGTCTTGAACTGAACTGAGTCAACACTGTTGTCCTGAACTGAACTGAGTCAACACTGTTGTCTTGAACTGAACTGAGTCAACACTGTTGTCTTGAACTGAACTGAGTCAACACTGTTGTCTTGAACTGAACTGAGTCAACACTGTTGTCTTGAACTAAACTGAGTCAACACTGTTGTCTTGAACTGAACTGAGTCAACACTGTTGTCTTGAACTGAACTGAGTCAACACTGTTGTCTTGAACTGAACTGAGTCAACACTGTTGTCTTGAACTGAACTGTGTTAACACTGTTGTCTTGAACTGAACTGAGTCAACACTGTTGTGTTGAACTGAACTGAGTCAACGCTGTTGTCCTGAACTGAACTGAGTCAACACTGTTGTCTTGAACTGAACAGAGTCAACACTGTTGTGTTGAACTGAACTGTGTCAACACTGTTGTCTTGAACTGAACTGAGTCAACACTGTTGTGTTGAACTGAACTGTGTCAACACTGTTGTCTTGAACTGAATCAGCACTGTTGTCTTGAACTGAACTGTGTCAAAACTGTTGTCTTGAACTGAACTGAGTCAACGCTGTTGTCTTGAACTGAAATGAGTCAACGCTGTTGTCTTGAACTGAACTGAGTCAACGCTGTTGTCTTGAACTGAAATGAGTCAACGCTGTTGTCTTGAACTGAACTGAGTCAACACTGTTGTCTTGAACTGAAATGAGTCAACACTTTTGTCTTGAACTGAAATGAGTCAACGCTGTTGTCTTGAACTGAACTGAGTCAACACTGTTGTCCTGAACTGAACTGAGTCAACACTGTTGTCTTGAACTGAACTGAGTCAACACTATTGTCTTGAACTGAACGGAGTCAACACTGTTGTCTTGAACTGAACTGAGTCAACACTGTTGTCTTGAACTGAACTGAGTCAACACTGTTGTGTTGAACTGAACTGAGTCAACACTGTTGTGTTGAACTGAACTGTGTCAACACTGTTGTCTTGAACTGAACTGAGTCAACACTGTTGTGTTGAACTGAACTGTGTCAACACTGTTGTCTTGAACTGAACTGAGTCAACACTGTTGTCCTGAACTGAACTGAGTCAACACTGTTGTCTTGAACTGAACTGAGTCAACACTGTTGTCTTGAACTGAACTGTGTCAACACTGTTGTCTTGAACTGAACTGAGTCAACACTATTGTCTTGAACTGAACTGAGTCAACACTATTGTCTTGAACTGAACTGAGTCAACACTATTGTCTTGAACTGAACTGAGTCAACACTGTTGTCTTGAACTGAACTGAGTCAACACTGTTGTCTTGAACTGAACTGAGTCAACACTGTTGTGTGAACTGAACTGTGTCAACACTGTTGTCTTGAACTGAACTGAGTCAACACTGTTGTGTTGAAATGAACTGTGTCAACACTGTTGTTTTGAACTGAACTGAGTCAACACTGTTGTCCTGAACTGAACTGAGTCAACACTGTTGTCTTGAACTGCACTGAGTCAACACTGTTGTGTTGAACTGAACTGTGTCAACACTGTTGTCTTGAACTGAACTGAGTCAACACTGTTGTCTTGAACTGAACTGAGTCAACACTGTTGTGTTGAACTGAACTGTGTCAACACTGTTGTCTTGAACTGAACTGAGTCAACACTGTTGTCTTGAACTGAACTGAGTCAACACTGTTGTCTTGAACTGAACTGAGTCAACACTGTTGTCTTGAACTGAACTGAGTCAACACTGTTGTCTTGAACTGAACTGAGTCAACACTGTTGTCTTGAACTGAACTGAGTCAACACTGTTGTCTTGAACTGAACTGAGTCAACACTGTTGTCTTGAACTGAACTGAGTCAACACTGTTGTCTTGAACTGAACTGAGTCAACACTGGTGTCTTGAACTGAACTGAGTCAACACTGGTGTCTTGAAACTGAACTGAGTCAACACTGGTGTCTTGAACTGAACTGAGTCAACACTGTTGTCCTAACTGAACTCAGTCAA
>JARPMJ010008069.1:17500-27500 GCA_033366665.1 Phoxinus dragarum
ACACACTTCATCTGTACTTCATCTGTACTACACACTTCATCTGTACTTCACACTTCATCTGTACTACACACTTCATCTGTACTACACACTTCATCTGTACCTAGTAATGGGCGATATAAACGATATGCGATATAAACGATACAAAATTGGCCTACGATAGAGATTTTAATTATATTGCACTATCGCGATAATGCATGTTGATGACGCAATCTACCCGCGAAATTTAGAGCCACGAGCTGCAGCCGGCTGAACCGCATCATATTCGTCGTATTCTTGAGTAAACATGGCTGACAGCGAAACGGAGGAGCCGGTGAAAAAGATCAGTGCAACATCCATTATTTGGACTTGGTTCGGATTTAAGCCGTCCGACGAGCAGCAGCAAACTATACAGACTATACAGAGTGTGTGGGGCAACAGTTCGGTAACACACACGACTATCTGTTCTACCACCTCAACACGAAACATGTCACTGAATACCAGCGCGTATTCACAAAATAGTGTAAACACAACATCTCTGTGTGTGCCCGATTTTAAGATTCATTGTTTGTCTTTTTAACTGAGAAGACATCAGTTTTTCTGCTCTTTGCATCTTTTGTGTCCTTTAAAAAATTAGCCAAACTACATTTGATTTGGAGCGCCTTCTGCACTGTTCTGCACTGTTCACTGTATGGCATGGCACTACTGTAAATAACCTTTTATACTTGAAGCATTTTCTTTAGTTGACGTATAACAGGTGAAACTCAAAAAATGTGAATATCATGCAAAAGTCAAACTAATATATTATATAGACTCATTACATGCAAAGTGAGATATTACAAGCCTTTATTTGTTATAATTTTGATGATTATGGCTTACAGCTTATGAAAACCCATCATACAAGCACATGGCTTCTCTTACCACTGCTATGCTGATGACACCCAGCTCTACCTCTCATTTCAACCTGATGATCCCACAGTAGCTGCACGTATCTCAAGCTGCCTGGCGGACATCTCGGCGTGGGATGAAGGAACATCACCTGCAGCTCAACCTGGCAAAGACTGAGCTTCTCGTCCTCCCTGCCAATCCGTCCCTACAGCACGACTTCACTATCCAGCTAGACTCAACTTTAATCACCCCATCAAGATCGGTCAGAAACCTTGGAGTAACATTTGATGAGCACCTGACCTTCACAGACCACATCACAAAGACAGCTCGATCATGCAGGTTTGCACTGCACAACATCAGGAAGATCAGGCCCTTCCTAACTGAGCATGCAACACAACTTCTCGCCCAGGCCTTGGTTATCTCTAGGCTTGATTACTGCAATGCTCTTCTGGCCGGTCTTCCATCATGTGCAACTAAACCTCTACAAATGATCCAGAATGCTGCAGCCCGTCTTGTCTTCAACGAGCCCAAAAGGGCTCACGTCACTCCTCTGTTCATCTCTCTGCACTGGCTACCACTCGCTGCTCGCATCAAGTTCAAGACATTGACGCTTGCTTACAGATCGACCACAGGCTCAGCTCCCTCCTACTTTCACTCGCTCCTACGAGTCTACATCCCTACCAGAAGCCTGCGATCGGTCAATGAGCGACGGCTCGTGGTACCATCACAGAGAGCCACAAATCACTCTCCAGAACATTCTCATTCACGGTTCCTTGCTGGTGGAATGATCTCCCTACCCTCGTCCGGAATGCAGAATCCCTGACCACATTCAAAAGACAACTGAAAACTCATCTCTTCCGTGAGCACTTGACATAAAATAAAATAAATAAAAAAAATAAAAAAAATCCCTCTCCTTTACCCTCCCTTGTTTTGGCTTATGCTACTCTGAGCAATACCAGAACTTTGTATTCTGAGCACTTCTTGCGTTATTTTTGCTTCTTCACGATGACTCGCTTGCTGTAGTCCTCAGTTGTAAGTCGCTTTGGATAAAGGCGTCTGCTAAATGACTAAATGTAAATGTAAATGTAAAACCTTTTCACAATATTCTCATTTTGAATTTGGGGTTTCATAAGCTGCTAGCCATAATATAAACATTAGGGCTACTTAAAGTCTAGTGTACTTGAATTTTATTTATCTGCAACATTATGTTGTATAATTACAGTTTTGCACAATAAATGTTCTCAAAACGACATACACCGTTTCTTTCTTTCTGTACACACTTCATCTGTACTACACACTTCATCTGTACTACACACTTCATCTGTACTTCACCCTTCATCTGTGCTACACACTTCATCTGTACTACACACTTCATCTGTGCTACACACTTCATCTGTACTACACACTTCATCTGTACTACACACTTCATCTGTACTACACACTTCATCTGTACTACACACTTCATCTGTACTACACACTTCATCTGTACTACACACTTCATCTGTACTACACACTTCATCTGTACTACACACTTCATCTGTACTACACACTTCATCTGTACTACACACTTCATCTGTGCTACACACTTCATCTGTACTACACACTTCATCTGTACTACACACTTCATCTGTACTACACACTTCATCTGTACTACACACTTCATCTGTGCTACACACTTCATCTGTACTACACACTTCATCTGTACTACACACTTCATCTGTACTACACACTTCATCTGTACTACACACTTCATCTGTACTTCATCTGTACTACACACTTCATCTGTACTTCATCTGTACTTCATCTGTACTTCATCTGTACTACACACTTCATCTGTACTTCATCTGTACTACACACTTCATCTGTACTTCATCTGTACTACACACTTCATCTGTACTTCATCTGTACTTCATCTGTACTACACACTTCATCTGTACTACACACTTCATCTGTACTACACACTTCATCTGTACTACACACTTCATCTGTGCTACACACTTCATCTGTACTACACACTTCATCTGTACTACACCCTTAATACATAATACACACCTAAAAGTACTACATACTTAACGCTGTTTACATTAATCAGGAGTGATGTCACTATACGTCCATCCAACTATGAAACGTTAGTTCCACTGAATACTGTACAGCTCGAATAACACATTATTACTGCGGTAATTGTAGACAAATGTTAACAAATACAGTGTGACGCGATAGGCCGAGAGTTTATAAAGAATTAACTGTGATTAATTGTGTTATCAATAACATGACAGAAACACTCAATAACATGACAGAAACACACACACACACACACACACACACACACACACACACACACACACACACACACACACACACACACACACACACACATATAGTCAGCGACGTTAACGTTACATTTCCATAAGAATAATAACAGCCATCAGGTGACGTTAGCGTAGAGGTTTCTGTGAGGTGGACGTGTAACTGACCGTGTCTCGCGCTGAGCTCCCGATGGCGGTATTAAACACACACTTGAGCAGTGTTCACGCTCCCGATGGCGGTATTAAACACACACTTGAGCAGTGTTCACTATAATGTGCGGTTGGTGTGACACTGAGGTGAACGCGGTTGCGGTCCGCTCGCCCTCGCGCTGTTGTGTTGATATACTGGCCAGCGGCTCAGACGTGACGTCATCGCGCACAGGTCACGTGACGCGCAGGTCGCCTCCACAGACGGGGACACGTTCACAATTATTTTACACACAAAGAACAATTATTTACACAAACTACAGAGTTAATAATACACAAAATTCAATCTTTATCGAATTACAGCTGCTGTCGGGATGGATCCTCTGCTTAGCCAATGGCAGAGCTCGGAATGACACACGTGATCCCGTTGACGCTCATGACAGGAGTTTGTTTACGTTTGTCTGTCTATGGTACAGACCCACATACATTACACACACACACACATACACATTAATAAAGGCACTGATTTCAGAACAACCTGGCCTGTGAATCAAAGTGATTTATTCATAATAATGTGTTCGCAATCTGACTGTAACTATTCTGACATGTTCTGAACATATTTATGGCGATATGTTGTAGTGTAACGTCTAGCAACTGGGAAGTTAATTATAAAAGTTAAAGAGAAAGATCTTTGGTTTTGTGATGAGAGACGCTTCTGTACATGTTGTGTGTGCGTGTATATAAACACACACACACACACACACACACACACACACACACACACACACACACACACACTGCTTGTGCTTGATGTGTTGTGGTTTCCTCCAGTATCTGCAGCTGAGGGTTTGCTCAAAGAGTACTCTTTGGTTTGCTGACGTTTTGATGCGCAGATGCAGGAAGTCAAACGTCATGTTTTTGAGATGCTTCCGGTTGATTGGATGAACTCTCTGACGTCCAGGAGCTGAGCTGTACCATATACACTGTATATACATCAAGGGCTATTAAAATATCAGGCAGGGGAGGCAGTGTCTCCTCAAAAACTAATTTGAATAATAAAAATAACATAATAATAATAAATATATAAATAAAACAACGCAAATATTACAATTGTGACGTTAAAGGTAGGGTTGGCGATTTCAGAGCTGCTAGCAATAGCGAGCTAGTTTTTAAAAGCATGAGCTAGCATGTTTTGGTCCTGAGACTTCAGCACTTCTATTATTGATTGCTCTCAGGATGTGAAGAGAAACCAGTGTAACCAAACGTGCTGATCTAAAGAGTTACAGGACTGTCCCCACAGCGACCCCTGCAGGCGGAGTACAGCGGGACGCTCGCCTCGAGCCAACACACCCGCTCAAGCACTGGGGTGTGTGTGTGTGTGTGTGTGTGTGTGTGCGGGGGGATATGATCGGTCATGATCAGTTATTGATTGGTTATGATCGGTTATTGATTGGATATGATCAGTTATTGATTGGATATGATCAGTTATTGATTAGATATGATTGTTATTGATTGGATATGATCAGTTATTGATTGGATATGATCGGTTATTGATTGGATATGATCGGATATGATCGGTTATGATTGGATATGATCAGTTATTGATTGGATATGATCGGTTATTGATTGGATATGATCGGTTATGATCGGATATGATCGGTTATGATTGGATATGATTGGTTATTGATTGGATATGATCAGTTATTGATTGGATATGATTGGATATGATCGGTTATGATCGGATATGATTGGTTTGTGCGATAAATCCCGGCTCTTGTTGATGACTGATGATCATAAATATCAGTTCACACATACAATATATTGTTTAAATTGTTACTGCCTTTGGTTATTATTTTGGAATAGATGTCACAATGCAAAAAAACACTAACTTGATGGTATTAATAAATTGTGTTACCGAAGATTAATTACATGCAATATATAATTGTATTGGGTCTCCTTGTTTATTTGTTTATTTTTTAAATGTTTATTTAATCAGGAAAATGCGACAACATTCAGTGTAACAGGGACACGAATTTACATTTGATATGTAACAAAATGTAAAAAAAACTGTGAGGTCATTCTAAACACAACTGAGCTTGAGCATCTATAGGCTACTGCAAATTACCATAAACAACTCTAATGACAGACAGATAGATAGATAGATAGATAGATAGATAGATAGATAGATAGATAGATAGATAGATAGATAGATAGATAGATAGATAGATAGATAGATAGATAGATAGATAGATAGATAGATAGATAGATAATAGATAGATGCGCATGCTCTGAGGCTCGTGCATGAGGAGTTGCGCATTCACGGTTCCCACATTCCTGTCTCCGAGCGCGTTTCCGGTTGGAAGAGGGGGGGGGGGGGGACTTCTTGTTGTCATGACGATAGTTTCCTCAGCGCATTCGAGCATAGACAGCGAGAGATCTGAGGAATATAATAAACCAAACACACACGCGCACGCGCGCACACGTCCCGTCGCCAAGGCGACCGTGACACGCGCTCGCGCAGGCAATGAAGTCATTGTTACGCTATCGGTTGCCACGGCGACATCCATGAGTGCGCGCTGCGGAAAGGGGCGGAGCTCGCGCCGTGACGCACGGCGGGGGCGTGTCCCGGGAGCGCGCTGCGCGTCCTCGCTTGTTGTTCCCGCAGAGAGAGGGCAGAAGATGGCGGCCGTGTCGAGCGGGCCCGCCGCCGGGCTCCCGAACCCCAACCCGAACCCGAACCCCAACCGGAGCCGCGAGCGAGCGCAGCCCAACGCCCCCATACACCACCCGAACGCGAGCGTCAGTCGCCCGCCGGCCGTGCGCGTCGGATACTACGAGATGGAGCGCACCATCGGGAAGGGCAACTTCGCTGTGGTCAAACTCGCCACGCACATGATCACCAAAGCAAAGGTGAGGGACGCGTTAACGCTTTAAGATGCGGCGCGGCGCGATGAACGCACTGACGCGCGCGCTGGCCAGCGGAGACACCGAACACACAACACACAACACACACACACACACACACACACACAGAGAGAGAGAGATGCGGCCTGCGCTCGCGCCCGTGCGCGCGCTCTGTGAAAATTGTGTGTAGATGTGTGTGTTGCGTATGGATTGTGTATGTGTTTGCTGGTGTGTGTAGATTGCGTGTATGGGGACTGTGTGATAGTGTGTGTTTTATGACAGTGTGTAGATATGTGGGTTGTTACTGTAATTCATGTTGTCTTATTGCAGCAGTGATGCTGTTGTGGGAGAAGAGAGGGAGAGAGAGAGAGGGATAGAGGGATAGAGAGAGAGAGAGAGAAACAGATAGATATAGATAGACAGAGAGATGGATAGATAGAGAGAGAAAGAGAGGGATAGACAGAGAGAGAGAGAGAGAGGGATAGATAGATAGATAGATAGAGAGAGAGAGGGATGGATAGATAGAGAGAGAGAGGGATAGACAGAGGGATAGACAGAGAGAGAGATAAACAGATGGATGGAGAGAGAGAGAGAGAGGGAAGTAATGGATCGTGTGTGTGTTCTGCAGTATTAGATATTGATATTGTATAAATTTGATGTGATCATAACAATCAGAACTGATTTCATCATCATCATCACCACCACACACTCGTGTGTGTGTGTGTGTGTGTGTTCAGTGTTGATCTTTGTTCATCTGTGTGTGTGTGTCCGGATCACTGCAGGTCAGCTCCAGGTGTGTGTGTGTGTGTGTGTGTGTGTGTGTCCGGATCACTGCAGTTCAGCTCCAGGTGTGTGTGTGTGTGTGTGTGTGTGTGTGTGTGTGTGTGTGTGTGTGTCCGGATCACTGCAGGTCAGCTCCAGGTGTGTGTGTGTGTGTCCGGATCACTGCAGGTCAGCTCCAGGTGTGTGTGTGTGTGTGTGTGTGTGTGTGTGTGTCCGGATCACTGCAGGTCAGCTCCAGGTGTGTGTGTGTGTGTGTGTCCGGATCACTGCAGGTCAGCTCCAGGTGTGTGTGTGTGTGTGTGTGTGTGTGTGTGTGTGTGTGTGTGTGTGTGTGTGTGTGTGTCCGGATCACTGCAGGTCAGCTCCAGGTGTGTGTGTGTGTGTGTGTGTGTGTGTGTGTGTGTGTGTGTGTGTGTGTGTGTGTCCGGATCACTGCAGGTCAGCTCCAGGTGTGTGTGTGTGTGTCCGGATCACTGCAGGTCAGCTCCAGGTGTGTGTGTGTGTCCGGATCACTGCAGGTCAGCTCCAGGTGTGTGTGTGTGTGTGTCCGGATCACTGCAGGTCAGCTCCAGGTGTGTGTGTGTGTGTGTCCGGATCACTGCAGGTCAGCTCCAGGTGTGTGTGTGTGTGTGTGTGTGTGTGTGTCCGGATCACTGCAGGTCAGCTCCAGGTGTGTGTCCGGATCAATGCAGGTCAGCTCCAGGTGTGTGTGTGTGTGTGTGTGTGTGTGGATCCCCCAGTTTGACTCCTCTTAAAGGAACAGTGTTGGGAACAGGTTTACCGTTAGCCGATCTGCGGCTCTGGCGGCAGCACTGTTAGCATAGCTTAGCATAGATCACTGACTCTGATTAGACCGTTAGCATCTCTCTCCAAAAAATGACCAAAGAGTTTTGATATTTTTCCTGTTTAAAACGTGACTCTTCTGCATAACATCGAGTACTGACCGACAGCAGATGGAGAGCTGTGATCTTCCAGTCCCGCGGGAGGATCCGGCCGGCGTACAGCGGCGCTCAGAGGTGGAGCGAGTACTGACAATCTACCGCTAAAGTACCGTCACACTGCTGATATAATACTCAATTACAAGTACAAGTACAAATTACTCTTCTCAAAAACTACTCCGAGTACTAGTTACTTTCTAGCCAGCGATAGTTGATGTATTACCAATAAATATTCAATCAAATCATAGATGTATGTAGAAAATAGCTACTTTTAACACATTTTTACCTTATTGACGAAGGACATTAATTAGTGGTCATGATACTGGACTTTCTAAGTTCAATATGTACAATGTAGTAATGCAGTTAAACAGGTTATTTGTACAAATCATACAAATGCCCCATCTCCAAACTCTCAGTCCGGCCGTTAATCACTCTGAGCGACTGCCTCCACTGATGATCCGCTCTTAACTGCGACTGCGGACGCTTTCTTCAGCCCAGATATCAGGGGTTTTATTGGTCCGTTCACGATCAGATATTTTTATTGGCCACCGAAATGCCGGTCAAAGATTTGAATATCAATTCAAATTGTACTCCGTAACGAAATATGATTTTACAAGTAGTGAAGTAGATTACTTAGCTTAATATCTACTTGAGTACAAGTAAAATTACAGATTTAAAAATATACTCCATAAAGTACAAGTACCCGAAAAAACTACTTAATTACGGTAACGTGAGTAGTTGTGATTCGTTACTTCCACCTCTGCCATATTACACACTTACTGGGGCTGGAGTCTCCCAGTCCATTACTGGTCGATGCGTTCTGGCCCGACCACAGCTCTGATTGGTCGATGTGTAGCCGCGCTCATCATGTCATCAGGTGGAGAGCAGTAGTTGCTAATGGCGGTGCTACTGTCTGTCTTCAGAACACCCCTGGGTTCCTCTTCTTCTGGATTAGCCCGACCCACAGTTAACTGAGCGCGTGTGATCCAGTCGGTCCTCTTCTACTCGTCATCAGACACATCGGCAGTGTGCGGCACTGTCTGGATTAGTTTGAGCCTGTGCTTTATTTTCAGTTATGCACTTTATTTAGTTTCTGCTCTTGATCTGGTTTGTTTAATAAATATTATTGTTCATTAAAGTGAACGTGCCTATGGTGTGTAAGAGTAAAGCTGTAAGTTAATAGTCTATCGTGTCTCAGCCGCGAAGCTAAGCTCCTGTGTTCAGCCGCGCTCTGAGCCTGTCAGTTATTATAATACATATGACCAAAACAAGTGTCTAAATTATGTTGCATATTCCTCAAAAGTTCTTGTGATGATATCAACGATGATATAGACGTGAAGGACTATAATGCGTTAAGAGCTCGCTCAAGTACTGCGGAGATAAACCATTTAGTGCTTTGTAAGTGATCAGCAATATTTTAAAATTTATACGATGTTTAATAGGCAGCCAATGCAGTGTTGACAGAACAGGGCTAATATGGTCATACTTCCTGGTTCTAGTAAGAACTCGAGCTGCTGCGTTTTGAACTAGCTGTAGTTTGTTTATTAAGCGTGCAGGGCAACCACCCAGTAGAGCATTACAATAATCTAGCCTTGAGCTCATGAACGCATCAACTAATTGTTCTGTATTATTCATTGAGAGCATATGACGTAATTTAGATATATTTTTAAGATGGAAAAATGCGGTTTTACAGATACTAGACACGTGACTTTCAAATGAAAGATTGGTATCAAAGAGCACACACACACACACACACACACACACACACACACACACACACACAGAGCGCACACACACACACACACACACACACACACACACACACACACGAAGACTTAACAGAGCATCATCAAGTGTTAGACAGTACTCTAGGTTATTACGTGTGGAAGTTTTTTGTCCAATAATTAGAATCTCTGTTTTTTCTGAGTTTAGTAGTAGGAAATTACTAGTCATCCAGTTGTTTATATCCGCTATGCATTCCGTTAATTTTGTGCATTGGTAGGTTTCGTTAGGTTTTGAAGAAATATACAGCTGAGGATCGTCGGCATAACAGTGAAA
>JARPMJ010008069.1:35000-37354 GCA_033366665.1 Phoxinus dragarum
GAGTGAGTCAGTGAGTGAGTGATGAGTGAGTCAGTGAGTGAGTCAGTGGTGAGTCAGTGAGTGAGTGAGTGAGTCAGTGAGTGAGTCAGTGAGTGACGTCAGTGAGTGAGTCAGTGAGTGAGTCAGTGAGTGAGTCAGTGAGTGAGTCAGTGAGTGAGTGAGTGAGTCAGTGAGTGAGTCAGTGAGTGAGTCAGTGAGTGAGTCAGTGATGTGAGTCAGTGAGTGAGTCAGTGAGTGCAGTCAGTGGTCAGTCAGTGAGTCAGTCAGTGAGTGAGTGAGTGAGTCAGTGAGTCAGTCAGTGAGTGAGTCATTGATTGAGTGAGTTAATTGAGTGAGTGGTCATTGATGTGAGTGAGTCATTGAGTGAGTCAGTGAGTGAGTGAGTCATTGAGTGAGTGAGTCATTGAGTGAGTGAGTCATTGAGTGAGTGAGTCATTGAGTGAGTGAGTCAGTGAGTGAGTGAGTGAGTGAGTGAGTGAGTGAGTCATTGAGTGAGTCATTGAGTGAGTCATTGAGTGAGTCATTGAGTGAGTCATTGAGTGAGTGAGTCATTGAGTGAGTCATTGAGTGAGTCAGTGAGTCAGTGAGTGAGTCAGTGAGTCAGTGAGTCAGTGAGTGAGTCAGTGGTGAGTGAGTGAGTGAGTGAGTGAGTGAGTGAGTCAGTGAGTGAGTCAGTGAGTGAGTCAGTGAGTGAGTGAGTCAGTGAGTGAGTGAGTCATTGAGTGAGTGAGTGAGTCAGTGAGTGAGTGAGTCAGTGAGTGAGTGAGTCAGTGAGTGAGTGAGTCAGTGAGTCAGTGAGTGAGTGAGTCAGTGAGTGAGTGAGTCAGTGAGTGAGTGAGTCAGTGAGTGAGTGAGTCAGGAGTGAGTGAGTCAGTGGAGTGAGTGAGTCAGTGAGTGAGTGAGTGAGGTGAGTCATTGAGTGAGTCATTGAGTGAGTCAGTGAGTGAGTCAGTGAATGAGTGAGTGAGTGAGTCAGTGAGTGAGTCAGTGAGTGAGTCATTGAGTGAGGTGAGTGAGTCAGTGAGTGAGTGAGTCATTTAATGAGTCAGTGGAGTGAGTGAGTCAGTGAGTGAGTGAGTCATTGAGTGAGTCAGTGAGTGAGTGAGTCAGTGAGTGAGTGAGTCAGTGAGTGAGTGAGTGAGTGAGTCAGTGAGTGAGTGAGTCAGTGAGTGAGTGAGTCAGTGAGTGAGTGAGTCAGTGAGTCAGTGAGTCAGTGAGTGAGTGAGTCAGTGAGTGAGTGAGTCAGTGAGTGAGTGAGTCAGTGAGTCAGTGAGTGAGTGAGTCAGTGAGTCAGTGAGTGAGTCAGTGAGTCAGTGAGTGAGTCAGTGAGTCAGTGAGTGAGTCAGTGAGGTGAGTGAGTCAGTCAGTGAGTCCGTCAGTGAGTGAGTCATTGATTGAGTGAGTCATTGAGTGAGTGAGTCATTGAGTGAGTGGAGTCATTGAGTGAGTGAGTCAGTCAGTGAGTGAGTCATTGAGTGAGGAGTCATTGAGTGAGTGAGTCATTGAGTGAGTGAGTCATGAGTGAGTGAGGTCATTGAGTGAGTCATTGAGTGATGTGTAGTCATTGAGTGAGTGAGTCATTGAGTGAGTGAGTCATTGAGTGAGTGAGTCATTGAGTGAGGTGAGTCATTGAGTCATTGAGTGAGTGAGTCAGTGAGTGAGTGAGTGAGTCATTGAGTGAGTCATTGAGTGAGTCATTGAGTGAGTCATTGAGTGAGTCATTGAGTGAGTGAGTCATGAGTGAGTGAGTCATTGAGTGAGTGAGTCATTGAGTGAGTCAGTGAGTGAGTGAGTGAGTCAGTGAGTGAGTGAGTGAGTGAGTGAGTCAGTGAGTGAGTGAGTCATTGAGTGAGTGAGTCATTGAGTGAGTGAGTCAGTGAGTGAGTCAGTGAGTGAGTCAGTGAGTGAGTCATTGAGTGAGTCAGTGAGTGAGTGAGTGAGTGAGTGAGTGAGTGAGTGAGTGAGTCAGTGAGTGAGTCAGTGAGTCAGTGAGTGAGTGAGTGAGTGAGTGAGTCAGTGAGGTGAGTGAGTGAGTGAGTGATTGTGAGTCAGTGAGTGAGTCAGTGAGTGAGTTGTATGTGTGTTTTCTGGAGTGTAATTTGACTCGTCGGTCTCTCTGTGCTCCAGATTTCGGCTTCAGTAATCTGTTTTCTCGAGGACAGCTGCTGAAGACGTGGTGTGGCAGTCCTCCGTATGCGGCGCCAGAGCTCTTCGAGGGGAAGGAGTACGACGGACCAAAAGTGGACATATGGGTAAAGCCAGCGTCTGACTCTGAGTCGGTGCATAAACTGCTTAGACTGGTCTTAAAAGTTAGTCTAGTTTGAGAATGAGTCCATTCGTGGAGCAGTGGAGAC
>JARPMJ010008070.1:0-37349 GCA_033366665.1 Phoxinus dragarum
GTAGGCGATAAAATATATTTCCTTAATACATACTCAATTTCAAAATGCATGTACCAGGGGTGAGTTCATGACAGCTGGTAAATGTATAATAAATGTAGAATGTATAATACAAATCTAAATGGATCTCATAATGAATGAATGTATAATTTTTCAACCATTAATTTAATATTAACCTTAATTTAAACCTAAAGTACTTAAATTAACAGTATCTTGTTGGACTTGAGTCATGCTGGTGCAAGTCTGCATCATTTTTTAAGATAGCCTAATAGTTATTAAATATAATTTTCACATATTTTATCAAAGATTAAGAATTTACTGTACATAACAGTAGATGATCAGATTAGTTTGTTGGGAACGATTACAAATCTGGACACAGAACTTGCATAAATAAATAAAATGCTAAACATAGACATTAAAAAAATAACCGCCGGTTTCACAGACGAGGCTTAAGCCTAGTCCAGACTAAAATGTATGTTTGAGCTGTTTTAACTGAAAGCAACTTGTACTGATATATCTTAAAATATGTCAGTGCCATTGTTTTGTCTCAAGATGCACACCATTAATGTTTTTTTTCTTCTAAGGCATGTTTATAAAAATCTAATCCTGGTTTAATCTAAGCCCTGTCTGTGAAACCAGGCCTAAATGTTTAATCTCTAAATACGTAGTGTACATGGACCTCTAAATTTACATGTAAACTTATCGATATCAAATTTAATTTGTGTTGGTTTAAATTATGAAGAAGAGCATGCTTTCATTATTGCCCTAAATGCACATATTAACAAGTAATTTTTTTAAATATACATGCTTATATTTCATTAGGACAATGAGGGTCATTTCCACGTTAATTAAGAAATACATTTTTAGAACGCGAACATTAAATGTTGTGCTTAAAACGTCTCTCAAGCGAGATTCAGAGCAAACCCACACCTGTGCACTTTGCTCTCCTTGAGCGACAGCGGCTGCACAGTATGGCGTTCATATAAAGCTCTGCTCAAAGCCTCTCTCTTCAGAACAATGACTGTGTGACGAGTCCTCGCTGCATGACAGATACACCCGAGGTCAGTGAACATTTACTAAATATTGCAAATGTTAACTGTATTAACATACTCTTTTATGTCTCTCTGTTCTAGGTGACAAAATGACAGGTAACATTTCTAAAAATTCATGCATTTGCAAACTCTCTCAAGTTTCTGTACTTCAAATATTACAGTTGCAATGAATCTCCATTAAATTACATTTAAATGTAAAGCATTAAAAATGGTATTATTATTTGACACAAATATTATTTGCTAAATATCTGACTGATAATAAGGCCCATTAAATGTATACATGTATTCTCATGCATTCCAAAAACAACATGATTTGTATTTATTTATTTTGGGCTATTCAGAATGTACAACACTTTTTGAAGCGGTGTTCGTCTGCAATATTCTGATTTTGATCTTCAGTGGAGTAGTGAACATTGTTCTATGCGAACGGCTGAGGAGAAGAAAATGTGAACTGTGTGCTGGTGACGTACATTTCAATTTTGTTACCTGAAAGCAATATTGTAATCTTTGTGTTTATGTAGACATTCAATATATGTTAAACAGCAGTGTTACACTTTAATGAAGTGTTCATTCATTCATTCATTCAATCAATCAGCATTATAAATTCAGTCTTGTTTTTCTTTACCATTATTTTATTTCTTGATTCTTGCAGCACATCAGAGAAGCTTTCATTCTCTGGCTGTCCCTCCTCAACCAAACTCACCAGCGTCTGATACCAGTAGTCATCTTGTATGTCCTAATATCTCATTTGTTTAATTAATTTAATGCATTTATAGACGAAACACATATTTGTTTTCCTCCCCCTCACAGGATCAAGAGAGTACGGAGCTTAACTACACAATGCTTCAGTTCCCCGAAGACAACACGAGAACAGAGAACTCGGAGAATGAGCAGAGAGAGGAGATCAGAAAGGACACGGTCTATTCCAGCCTTAAAAATCAAATCTCAAACATCACTGAGGAAAATTAATATTTTCAGGTGACTATACAGAGCTGTGGACACATTAAACAATTTATGCATAGCATAGATCATGACTGTATTTATGATTTAGACATAATTACTTACCAAAGACTTAGTTTCACAAATGCATTGGTTTTCTTCACCCATGTCAGACTACAGGTTACATCATAAGATTTTGTTGTTCGTTGTTTAGCATTATTTAATAATGTTTTAATAAATTGTTGCAGCAGTAAGGATATAGGATACAGTATACAGAGAAAATACACTGTACTGTAATAAATTATTACAATATGCAAAGGAAAAAACTATAAACTGCAAATCAAGTAGGCACAACTTTGGTGTACATTACAAAATTTACACCTAAAAATAAGTTTTTGTAAATTGGTATTTGTACAATTACTTTTTAATGTGTAATTAAGTAAATATCAGCAGTGATTCAAATGCTTGGCAGTATTCTTTTTTTTTTTTGTAACTGAACATTAAAAATGTCATGCAATTTATAAACTTTAAAAAGCGCTTAAATATAAAGGCTATATATTTGGTCATATATATAGGCTATACATTAGTTATTTGGGCTATATCATTTTATTTCAGACGTCAGCATCTAGGCTACATAACTATACACAAACTAAAGTAATACAGTATTCATTTATCACAATGACCATATCAGGTAGGCGAAATCCAGTTTACAATGATCTTGTAGGTTAGACTCACCACATCAGTGTGTTTATTCTGCAGTAGTCCATGGCAGCTGCACAATGTAAACTGTAATGTGATACATTTTCATGAATGTAAATGTAATGGCAGCTGTCTGTAAATATTTTCAGCACTCTGGACAAGATTTTCTAGACTTTTTTTTAAGTCGTAAAGTGATTAGGATAAATGAAAATGTAGCATATGGCTTCGTCAGGCATGTATTATGCGGGTGCCTGAGTCTCCCCAGCTCTTCAGTCGCCAACAATTTTCCAATGTAATTTTCCAATAAAATTTAATGCAGCACGCTTTAATTGAGAGCCATTGGGGAAGATTTCAAACTGCCCCGCTTATTTTCACTTGACATAGTTAGCCTTTACTAGTTACATGAGAATATAAATTACTTTCTTTTCCTCACCGGAATTCCTCTACAACTTGTAACATTCTAAAACAACATTCTGAGGCAATAAGTTCTACATTAAGACAATTCAAAAATAGCATTCTATGCGTGCCTGTCAATCAACACTGGCACACAGCTCACAGCTGGCCCCAGAGTATGCGTTTCCCCCAGTCAGCCTGCTCACACAGACACTGTGACAAGGTTAGGGAGGATGAGGAGCAAGTCATGTTAGTTGCGCCATACTGGCCTAACCAGATCTGATTCCCAGAACTGATGCTCCTCGCTACAGTCCCTCCCTGGCGGAAACCTCTGAGGAAGGACTTGCTTTCTCAGAGACGGGGCACTCTATGGCACCCGGGTCCGGACCTCTAGAACCTCACCTGTGGAGGGTGAACCCTGTTTGGAGTTCCTCCAGCACCCTCGGCAGTCCAACGCGGCGGAGGCATCCGATGCTAGGTTTAGCACTTGTGTGTATACCCAGAAGGTCAGCGCCTGTGCTAGACTAGCTGCCCATTTGTTGT
Source organism: Phoxinus dragarum (assembly GCA_033366665.1). Classification (NCBI taxonomy): domain Eukaryota; kingdom Metazoa; phylum Chordata; class Actinopteri; order Cypriniformes; family Leuciscidae; genus Phoxinus; species Phoxinus dragarum. The sequence goes on from JARPMJ010008070.1 coordinate 3,624, forward strand.
GATTACCCTACGGGAAGTGGTCTCGGCATCCCTTTCTATTTAGTATAGGCATGCTTTTCCAGTGTTATCAATAGTCTCACTGTATTGGTAAGAAGGAGCAGCAATGATCGACTTTCTCTGTGTTCAATCCCTGTCCTTTCCTCATCCCAGCAGGCGCAGGGGGATTAGGTGACTTACGCTGAGTGCTGAAAGGGGCAATTATGGCGTTTTAGTAGGAATCCCAATTTGTCAGTCACCCGACGTAACATGTCTTTCGTTCTTTTGTCAAGTGACGTGAAGTGACAGCGCTGGACACAGAAATTAGTTAATAATTCCCAAACTTCCTTACAAACAAGCTTTTTTGGTCTCAAATTATAGCTTTTTTTATTTTATAACTCTTTAGAATTTCTGTCATGGTGGTTCTTTTCCATAACATTGAATGTGGTACTAATAGTAAACTTTATCTATGGTGGGAAAAATCACTTTGATAAAGACACATATAAATAGTCTAATAACACTTACAGTTACGTGACATAAGACCGAACGAACTGTATCTGGTTCCGACTGCATAGCTTCAGCCTATGGGGCTGTCACGTGATGAACAAACGACTCGAACCCGAAGACTTGGAAGATGAACTAATCAATTCTGTATCTGGTACCGACTGCATAGCTTCAGCCTATGTGGCTGTCACGTGATGAACGAACGACTCGAACCTGACTCGAAACGTGAACGAATCAATTCTGTATCCGGTACTACAGACTGTAGCTCAGTTTATGAGGATGTCACGGGATGAAAGAAACAATTCAGATCGGGAGGTGAGGTAAACTAACAGACTACATAGCCTGAAGACCCAGATAAATAATAAATTAATCGTTTCTGTTTCTAATAATTTGGCCTTGTCCTTGCATTGCAATGTTTTCTTATTCTAAATGTGATCAACATTTGATGTGTTTGAGGAATTTGGCTATTAACATGTAACATTTGAATTACATTCTGCTGAAATGAACGAAATGACTTGAAAAAAGGATTCGTTCATTTTGATGAACGAGATACAAAGATCCGAGTCAGTAAAATTATCCGAACTTCCCACTACTAAGGGACAGACTCAGGCGAGATCCCAATTCATCAGTCACCTGATGTCATTTACCTACATTAGTAACCCAGACATTCCATATATGTATAGTCCAACTAAAAATAAATAAAGTTATCACATCTCTCAAATGTTTTTGTAGATAAGATACCAATAAAAAGAGAAAAAAAGTAAGGCACTGGCAAATCATTTGTGTAACAAATATTTTAAGAAAACATGTACTTAAAAAAAAACTAATTTACTGCAACAGAAAAACAGAGCATCCATCTATGCAAAAACAAGTTGTACATGACTAAGAGATCTTGGCACAGGCCCGCTTCAAAAATGGCAAGCAATTGAGTTAGTGTAAGCATTCACAGGATGACCTGTGATTACTGTATAATACAATTGAATCCATGATATAATCCCTGTAAAATTCAATACAAGCTATACCAATGTGACAGTTCATGTATCATCACCCTCAAGATGTTTATGATCCTGAATGATGTCTGTGCATTTGTGTATTTTGCAAAATACGAGTGGAATGACTTCTGAAACACAAAACATAGAATGCAATTGAGATGAGTAATATGTAGACTTTTTTTTTTTTTTTTTTTTTTAACCCTATTGTTGAAAGCTAATCTTTATTTCATGTTTTCATCTGAACAAAATCACTGCTATTCTCAAAGTAGACACATATTTGAGTTTAGGTGAATATACAGAAATGATCTTGTGTTAGTACACCTTTTCGATATGTTTGAAAGATAATCTCAAATAAAATCTGACACCAATTTCAAGTGATCATAAAACCAGGACAAGTATCATAATTTCATAAAACATTAAAAACTGACGTAGGATCAAATTAAACCATTGCTAACATACTAACAAAAGGGACCTTCACTATTAAACTAATGTTTATAAAACAATAATTATCCTGAGATATATCTATGCAAAGCCTATTTTATGTTAAATAAAACATCAAATGCAAAATATTTTGTAAAACTAAACTATTTATGTCTCATCAACTAGAAAACATTTGAGCTAACCAATTGTTAAAAATGCCAATACATATGTTGAATATGCTAATTTGTAAGATTTAAAACTGTTAACTGTATGTATGAGTAACATAAATATATTTTGTATAAGATTTATTAGAAAATCTGTTTTCAAATCAGTGATGCGAAATGGAAGATTGAGTTCATATATAACAAGCTGCATGGGAAAGTTTACATATACAGTATCAGAAGAGAATACATATTTTAAGTGCATTTATGGCTTCTTAAAGCAGAGAAAATGATGTCTTTCCTCGCAGTCTCTGGGTTTCCAAACCTTCTCTTTTCTATCCAGAGCTCCACAGCGCAGATCTCTGGCAGGGCACTGGAGCTCCCCCCTCCACAGACCAGGCTTTATATTGAAGATCATCACCACTGACCCAAAACCAATGACCAGCCATAAAGCGCAGGCCAGTCCACACATAAGCTGTCTGGGATGTTATGGTGTTATTTATCGCCTCTGCCATAATCGTCTCAGAACTTAGACTCGCCAGGTCAGTGTAGTGCTGTCTGCAGTGATCCAGGGCTTCATCCCACGTCTTGTTCTTATAGACCAAAATTGGGCCAACGACCTCCATACAGTAAAATGCCAGCGTCTGAGAGCACGGAATATTGTGCAGTTTAGAAGTGGATTGTTTTAGCCCGCCACACTCTTCAAGATCACCATCCGGTTGTTCGCTATCCCAGTTGTCAATTGCTTCCACTTCACCTCCAGACCAAATCCATTCTCCTGGGTTGTTAGGGCTTATGTATAGTCCAATCCAGTTATATTCAGATGTGGAATCTGGATACCTAGAGAACATGTGTGCCTCTTCTTTATTAACAGTGGACAGGTCATCATGGTACTTTCTGCAGTACGTTTGTGCATCTTTCCAGGTCATTGTTTTGTTCACAAAAAAGTGTGTTCTGAGACTGAAATTCAGTCTAAAGAGACTCAAAACAAAGAACACTGTGACTGCAGCCTTCATTTCTATACAGAGGATCTACACTGTAATTCCTTTGCATGTGCTCAGCGATAATGTTACCACAAATCTCAAATTTGTTTCAAATGAAAGACCAATAAATAAAGCTGTTAGGCTCTGGCCAATCAGAAGGCCACACCCTTCAAGAATTTGTGTAGCAAATATTTAAAAGGAAAATAAGGGCCAATCGTGGTTCTCTATAGGAAAATAAGGGACAGAATAAGGGACACTCAAAATATTTGTACTGTACCATATAGTGCATATCATTTCAGCATCTGCAGTTAAAATGTGTACAAAAGATGTATAAAAGGTTCTCAGACAAACACATTTTGGTAATTTCGTGGGAAAATCAACCAAATTACAGAAACTTTCCCCACTCAAATTTTTGATCCATCCATCCATCTTCTTCTTCCGCTTATCCGGGGCCGGGTCGCGGGGGCAGCAGTCTAAGCAGAGATGCCCAGACTTCCCTCTCCCTAGACACTTCCTCCAGCTCTTCCGGGGAGACACCGAGGCGTTCCCAGGCCAGCCGGAAGACATAGTCCCTCCAGCCGGTGGGACGCGCCCGGAACACCTTCCCGGGAAGGCGTCCAGGAGGCATCCGGAACAGATGCCCGAGCCACCTCAGCTGACCCCTCTCGATGTGGAGGAGCAGCGGCTCTACTCTAAACTCCTCCCCAGTGACTGAGTTCCTCACCCTATCTCTAAGGGATCCCCCAGCCACCCTGCGAAGAAAGCTCATTTCGGCCGCCTTTATCCGGGATCTTGTCCTTTCGGTCATGACCCAAAGCTCATGACCATAGGTGAGAGTAGGAACGTACTTTCTTCACCACGACAGACCGTTACATCGACCGCATTACTGCGGAAGCTGCACCGATCCATCTGTCAATCTCCCGTTCCATCCTTCCCTCACTCGTGAACAAGACCCCAAGATCTCCTCCTCCTCCTCCTCCTCCCCTTGAGGCAGGAACTCTCCACCAACCTGAAGTGGGCAAGCCACCCTTTTCAGACTGAGGACCATGGCCTCGGATTTGGAGGTGCTGATTCTCATCCCAGCCGCTTCACACTCGGCTGCAAACCGTCCCAGTGCATGCTGAAGTTCCTGGTCTGAAGGGGCCAACACGACAACAACCAGGAACCAGTTAACCGAACCAGGAAAAAAAAAACTCTGCACTCAAATGGATAGACCTACAACCAATCAGAGCAACGCATAGTTGTCAACAGAGCTCAACTGCACACACACTGGAAGAAGTAAATTAATGAGTGTAAACGATCTTTGCCGTTGTTGTAAAAATATTTATGAATTCGTTGAGTATTTACAAGCACGAATAACATTTTTGAGAGAAATACAAAAGGTGTATGTAGTATATACAAACAAGTTCTCCGTTTAGGATTAGATCTCGACAATAAAGCAAAGAAATCTTATTGCATTTGTCGGCCCTTTTTTTTGCAACGCGACTTGACTGATTTAAAAAAATGGAAAGACGACGAAAGAGATCAGGCTGAAGAAGCGTGTTCATCTGAGGCTTCAGAGAAAAGAGATCGTGAGCTCATCCCTTCCATTGGTTTTCATTGCGTCCCATCTTCTTAGCAACCATCGGAGCCAGCTGATAAATTAAACTTTTGCCGAATCCCGTAGGAAGGACGGCAAACACATCTTTCCGATCGACAAATGCCTTGATTGCGGTTCTCTGTTCGTCTTTTAAAATTAATGCGCTGTCGATTTATTTTATAACAGACGCGATAGCGGAATCTAAACATCTCAATTCTTCAGCTGCAGTCATATTTGAAAACCAATTCAACCCAACCGCTCTTTGATGACGTGGTGATTACGTAACCGCAGATCATCTGTCCATCACAGATTAAAGCCCGCCCTGGCAATTTGATTGGCTCGGCCTTCTGGGAGCCAAGCATAATTTCTCCTCAACGGATCGACTCCAGACCGAACTTCCCGACCAAAAAATGTTGTAGGCGGGGTTCGGGCTGGCACCCAGGCGCTCAGTTTTTCCTGTTGTAAAATACATTTGGCCAAAATCTCATTTTATAAAAGATGAAATGCTACTGTATGCAATGTTATCACAAATTTCTATTTTGTTTCAAATGAGAGACCAATAAAAAAGCTGCAAGGCATTGGCCAATCAGAAGGCCACACCCTTCAAGAATTTGTGTAACAAATATTTAAAGAAATCATGCATCATTGCAAAAATGCTGAGAGAAAAGAAAACATGTGATCCACCCAAGAAAAATTAAGAGTATAACAACCAAATAGTGTCCATGTTTGTGAACCCGACAAAACTAATTTGCGATGTATGATTTTGATTCACTACAAACAACAGATTCATAAGAGTCGATCTAAAAAAATATATATAAATTGGTAAATCCAACAGCTGTAAACCTGTAACTCTAGTCAACCTGTACATTTTACAATTTAAAACAGAAATTTACCAAAAATTATAATTATATAATTTATTATATATAAAAAATAAATAAAATATATGGAGGTAAATCTAACAGTGGTTTGTTACTGAATTAGCAAGGTTATATGTTATTAAAATCTGTTTTGTGCCTTTAACATACACAACAACACAGAGGGAAGAGAAAGTCACATGATGAATCACAGTTCATCACAAGTAGCTTTTCCACAAGCTGAGGTAAATACTAATATAAATAAGCACACATTTTTTGAATTTTCACTGTTAATTATTTGTATTTTCAAAAACTGTTCATTTAATAGTATTTTACTGTAAAATTACATGAATGTAATGTTATCTATTACTGTCATCCATGTAAAATACAGGTTTTTACTGTGGAATTGTTGTCTTTTGCAGTTAAATTTACAATAAATTCTTACATATAAATTCTTAAGAATGGAAGACTGAGAGTAAATATAACAGTCAAAACATTAAGAAGCTTACAGACTATCCTTAATAAAAGTGTAGTGTAATGCACGAGGTTTCCCCGGCAGCACAAGATCGCCTCTGTCATAATTTGCATGCATTTTAATAAACAAAAGCTTTAATGAGGCGTGTCACTGGAGCTTTACTGTGGTTTCGCTTCACTTTGGTTGATTTACAAATTTAACTCTTACTAATTTAGAGTTTGAATTTATTTAAAAAATAAAATGATGACACATGACTTCTGAAGTTTATGAGATGATACCTTTATACTTGTTTGCATGCTTTTTTTGACCGTATATTAACATTATTTATGGGACAGATGTAGGCCTAGTAAACTAAAACGGCCTACTACTAAAATGTCTGAAAGGGAAGCTCAAATGCATATGCAATGCATTGCGTGTCTTTAGTAAACCCTCATTCCTTACAGTAGTTTTTTTAACGTCAAAAGTTTGTTAGTAAATATGGCCAGAAATCTATCATGCTTGGTCAAATTGGCCGACAATACCACAAACAATAAGCCCAAGTTAAAATAAAACAAGCTTTCTCTCATTTCCTCTGTTGTAAGTTCGGGGAACAGAGAATGTGGCGTAAGAGAATATGATCAAGCATTTTGTTTGATGCTTAATGTTTGCAGATGTGACGCTACATGCAGTTCTTCTTTTGCACTGATCTCAGGCCACAAAGCGCAGCCTGCAAGAGTACAAACCTCAGTAAGCCTCTGTCAGAGCTCACATTTATGTGGTCAGACATTTCACAAACTGTTCACATTTGTGAAGTGGGCTATAAAATATATTTCCTTAATACCCAATCAATTTCAAAATGCATTTATGTACCAGGGGTGTGTTCATGACAGCTGGTAAAATGTATAATAAAAAAACTAAATGAATCTCATAATGAATGAAGTCAAGTCAAGTCAAGTCAAGAATATTTGTATAGCGCTTTTCACAATACAGATTGTATCAAAGCAGCTTCACAGTATTAAATTAAAATAATAATAAAACGTCCATGTTTGGTAATGCTAATCAATAGTATTATTCATTGATTAATCAAATTGAATATCCCCAACTGAGCAAGTCAAAGGCAACAGTGGCAAGGAAACGAAAAACTCCATCAGGTGACCTAATGGTGACCTAAAACTCCATCAGGAATGAATGTATTGAGTATATAAATCCGGGGTTACACCCCTACTCTTTTTCGAAGGACATCCTGGGATTTTTAATGACCACAGAGAGTCATTAAAGGGGCTGAGGGGCAAGTCTTGTTAGTTGCGCCATACTGGCCCAACCGGACAGGTACTGATGCTCCTCGTGACAGCCCCTCCCTGGCGGATTCCTCTGAGGAAGGACCTGCTTTCTCAGATACCCGGGTCCGGACCTCTAGAACCTCCACGTGTGGTCTCTGGACGGGACGCGGAGGACTTAAGTTATCTATCTCTTTGTCAAGAGGGTGAACCCTGTTTGGAGTTCCTCCAGCACCCTCGGCAGACGACACGGCGGAGGCGTTAGGTCTAGCACGCGTGTGTATACCCAGAAGGTCAGCCCCTGTGCTAGACTTACGCAGGGCACTGAAAGGGTCAGCAATTTTGGCATTTTGGTAGGGATCCCAATTCATCAGTCACCTGACGTAACGTTGAATGCGACTGACTTATAGAGAACGTCTGGATTACTAATGTAACCCCCGGTCCCTGAAGGAGGGAACGGAGACATCATCTCGGCTCCTCAGCGCAAAACTTAATGAGTGAGTGCTGCATGCTTCCTTATATAGCTGCTTCACGGGGTGTGGTTCGCGACGCAAGTCTCACTTTAGACAATGTCCATTGTCTTGTTTTGTTTTGATTCGACTCGTAGACAAGATCCCAATTCATCAGTCACCCTATGTCAGACTCAGTCACCTACAAAGTAACCCAGACGTTTCCTCATGTAGTCCAAATCCATATATGTAGGTCAAAAATTAACACACAAAAAAGTAAGGCACTGGCCAATCATTTGTGTAACAAATATTTAAAGAAATCATGTACTTCATGTAATCAATAAATTTGCTGCAAAAGAAAAACAGAGCATCCATCTATGCAAAAACTCCAAATTGTACATGACTCAGAGATCTTGGCACAGGCCCACTTCAAAATTGGCAAGCAATTGAGCTAGTGTAAGCATTCACAGTGATACTGTGATTACTGCATAATACAATTTAATCCATAATATAATCCCTGTAAATTTAAATTAAAGCTATACTGTATCTATGTGACAGTTCACGTATCATCACCCTCAATTAATTTTAAAGCTGTATGACTGAAGAAGATTATCTTGAAAAATGTCTTTGTTTTTTATTCCACACAGTGAAAGTCAGTGGGGTCCATTGTTGTTTTTGGACCCCAGTGACTTTCAATGTGTGGACAAAAAAAGTTTAAACATTCTTCAAAATATATTCTTCTAAAGAAAGGTTTGGGAACAACATGAGGGTAAGTTAATGATGACAGCATTTTCATTTTTTTGGTGACACATGAATTAAGAGAATATTGATGTTTATTATATCTGACTGATTGTCTGTGATACCATATTTGATTCATTTTATGGTTTACCTTCAAACAAAGTCTATATGTTTTTTGTGTGTGCATCTGCTACTAATACTGTGCTTATTCGGATGTCTCAATTTTCAATATAGTTTAATACATCAATTTTTGTCATTGAGCAAAGAGATATTAATGATTCTGAACAGTTGTCTGTACATTTGTGTAGTTTGCTAAATATATAGAGTGGAATGACTTCTAAATCACAAAATAAATAGAAAGCAAATGAGATGAGTAATATGCAGTCTTTATTTATTTTTAAACCATATTGTTTAAAACTTTATTAAAACATTTTATCTAAACAATACCAAAGCTATTCACACAAATATTCGAGTTCAGGTGAACATACAGAAATGATCTTGTGTTAGTACACCTTTTCAAATAGTTATTTTCGAAACGTTTGAAAGATAATCTTAAATAAAATCTGACACCCATTTCAAGTGCTCATAAAACCAGGACAAGTATCATAATTTCTTACAAATGTTACACATACATTAAAACCAGTACATTTGCTGATGTAGAAATCAAATTAAACCATTGTTATACTGGCTGACTAACAAAAGGTACCTTCACTATTAAGCTCATGATTATAAAACAATAATTATCCTATCTATGCAAAGCCTATTTTATGCTAAATAAAACATCAAATACAAAGCCTATTGTAAAACTAAACTATTTATGTTTTATCAACCAAAACATTTGAGCTAACCAATTGTTAAAAATGTTAATATATATGTTGACTCCATATGCTAATTTGTAAGATTTAAAACTGTTAACTGTATATGCATGTACATAAATATATTTTGTAAAGCAAAATCTAAAGATTTATTAGAAAATCTGTTTTCAAATCAGTGATACGAAATGGAAGATTGAGTTCATATATAACAAGCTGCATGGGAAAGTTTACGCATCAGAAGAGAATACATATTTTAAGTGCATTTATGGCTTCTTAAAGCAGAGAAAATGATGTCTTTCCTCGCAGTCTCTGGGTTTCCAAACCTTCTCTTTTCTATCCAGAGCTCCACAGCGCAGATTTCTGGCAGGACACTGGAGCTCCCCCTCCACAGACCAGGCTTTATATTGAAGATCATCACCACTGACCCAAAACCAATGACCAGCCATAAAGCGCAGGCCAGTCCACACATAAGCTGTCTGGGATGTTATGGTGTTATTTATCACCTCTGCCATAATCGTCTCAGAACTTAGACTCGCCAGGTCAGTGTAGTGCTGTCTGCAGTGGTCCAGGGCTTCATCCCACGTCTTGTTCTTATAGACCAAAATTGGGCCAACGATCTCCATACAGTAAAATGCCAGCGTCTGAGAGCACGTAATATTGTGCAGTTTAGAAGTGGATTGTTTTAGCCCGCCACACTCTGAAGTAATACCCTTCGGTTGTCCATTATCCCAGATGTCAATTGCTTCCACTTCACCTCCAGACCAGATCCATTCTCCTGGGTTGTTAGGGCTTATGTATAGTCCAATCCAGTTATATTCAGATGTGGAATCTCTAAACCTAGAGAACATGTGTGCCTCTTCTTTATTAACAGTGGACAGGTCATCATGGTACGTTCTGCAGTACGTTTGTGCATCTTTCCAGGTCATTTTTTCGCTCACAAAAAAGTGTGTTCTGAGACTGAAATTCAGTCTAAAGAGACTCAAAACAAAGAACACTGTGACTGCAGCCTTCATTTCTATACAGAGGATCTACACTGTAATGCCTTTGCGTGTGCTCAGCGATAATGTTACCACAAATCTCACATTTGTTTCAAATGACAGACCAATAAATAAAGCTGTTAGGCACTGGCCAATCAGAAGGCCACACCCTTCAAGAATTTGTGTAGCAAATATTTAAAGAAATCATGCATCATTGCAAATATGCTGAGAGAAAAGAAAACATGTGATCCATCCAAGCAAAATAACCAAATAGTGTCCATGATTTTATATTTAGAAGAATCAATAATAATAAAAATAATATTTAATATTTTCTAGGGGTGGGTATCATAGGGAATTTAATAGCTCAGATTTTGGTTTATTGATGGTTCCATTTATTTTAGAACTTTAAGATTTTTTTTTTTTTTTTTAAATAAAGCAATCAATGGAATATTGCATTTACTTTTAGAATCCCCAGCAATTTGTTGCCAATTTTATGGTCAAATGCCACATTTTGATGCCATTTTATCAAATCAGAAATTTTTTTTTTTTTTTTTTTTTACACAATTTATTGCAGTGGCATAAATGCAACCTATTAATTGGTCCTAATAAGCTACTAAATAAACCAAATATTTAGTAACGTATTTCAATTCATTAATTTTGTATAAAATACCACTGAATATACAACATAATTCTTGGTTAATTTCGATTCGGACATGACAAAATTAAGAAATTAATCTCTCTCACTGATTTATTGGTGTTTTGGATTCAATTAAAGGCCAGTAAAATTAGAGTTGTTCTTTCAGATATGCACTGGTCACGCTAGGCTGTATAGTATTTGATACTAACTGAACAGAATAAACGATTATGAGTCTCTCTTTTTTTTGTGTGAACCCGACTAGGCCTACAATAATTTGCACTGTATGATTTTGATTCACAACAGATTCATCATTTTTTTAATCAGACTAAGTGACAGCTTGGTGTTTTTGAGCGGGAAAATGTGCGTTCGAGAACCAAACATCAAAACAAAACAAAACAACATTCTGGTGCAGTGTGCCCATGCATTGAAACTTTGCAGTTTTGCATATATGTAAAGTGCGCATGCCTAACAACCCCGCCAGGCAATACTAAAGCGTGCTATATGGTTAAGCTATAGCCTATGCACCATGATACTTTCAGTGTTTTCGTCTACATGCTACTGCTGTTGTCTGTTGCAAAGTTTTTGAATCTTTTATCTGTGACTTTACCCACTGTAGTCATTCAGAGGCTGTATAGCAGAAGACCTCAACAAACCGTGTTATCAGAGAACATTGCCTGCCTCCAAGCCTTTCTAGCCAACCTGCTATAATATCTTTATTGCTGCCACAAATAGGACGCTTTTGCAGGTTTGCTTCAACTGATTGCATAGGCTATTCTGTTTTTTTTTTTCTGCTGTAAAGCATCGTACTAGTACTGGGTGATACTGTTCCAAAAGCGTTTCAGTGCTTGAGCCGTCCAAATGATTCTGATTGAATCTCGAACCGATTCCGACTCAAAAGAGTGCTTCATTCGCTTGTCGACCGCAGCTAGTTCTAAACAGATGTAAGAAAATACGTAACACACACGACATGATGGCTGAAACCGGAAAAAAGGTATTATCCTATCGATAAATATCTCTTGACAAACAATGACAGCATTTTATTGGCATAGTTGCAACCAAGAGATGGCGCTCCAGGGTTGACTGTCTATCTAACTCGAAAAAATGAAATGACACGCTAACAACATTTATCCGGTTTTGAATCAAACGCAATTAAAGCTGTAGGCTACTACTAGCTAATTGTCACACAAGCTAACAATTGTTTACAGAAACCATACACATCCAATACAAATTTAGCATGATAAAAAGGAATAGGCTTAGTGATCCGGAATACAGAAACAACACATTTCAGTAGGTAAGCATTAAGGTGATTCATGTTAAATTTGCTTTATATATTAATTAATAGATTATAATTCATCTTATTTATTAATTAATCGTTTATAAATATAAGGCCTAATCATATCTATGCATAATAAATGATGATCCTATCTGTCATACACAATTTATGGCATTTGAAAAAAGTTTAAAAAGTGTGAAATTATTCAAATAAAAATGGGACAAATAATTATCAAGTGTAGCGGCACCCTCCTCCAGCTCCCCTCCATCCCCAGCTCCTCTCGTCAGTCAGGATTTGGCATTCTGATTCCACTTGAATCAGAATAAATTCTCAAATTACGTAGTAAATCTTGAATTAACAATATCTGCATACATTCATGTTGGTTCTGTTCTGTTTACCCTAAGGGGGGTTATTGCTGCTCTCCCTGCTCTTATCCATGCTAGGCCCAGAACGTAATCATACTGCCAATTCAAACTGTATGCTCATTGTCAATTGTATTTGATGATAGTGGTCCTGAGTCTGACAGAAACATAAACATTTAGTCATAATTAATTAATTAATTAATTAAAAATTAAAAGAATCATCCCATCCATGCAAAATTGTCAAAACGTGACTGGTAAAATGGCTGCAAAAAGTAAGGCACACCAACATATACTGTAGAGTTATTAAGAAAGAAAGAAAATAATGTGTTCTGTTGCAAGTTCACATTGATCCTATTATATGTTTTCTCATGGTTTATCGTTGAGCTGTCAAGTTGTCATGTTAAAATAATAAGTTAAAAGCTCTTGTGACATTTTTATTTCAATATTTATTTATTTTATAAAATTAAAATGGTCAATGTGTGTCCCTTAAGGTTGCAACCCTACCACTGTGTCATTAAATATATCACAAAACTATGAACAAGAGTAAAATATTTTATTACTTTTAGTCTTGTTCAGACAGACATCGTGTTCCAAGATAAGGATATTTTCTATTATTATTATCACATATAATTTATAATTATAAATAATAAAAAATTCAAAAAAAATCCACTATTCAATTGAGTAAATCCAATGAATTGCAAGCCAAATTTTTGCAAGCCAAAATTATTTTTTATTGGATTTAGTCAATTGAATAGTGGACATTGATTGCACACAAATTGTTTGCTTTGGTAGCCACTTACACAATTGTGTTCCATCAACACAGATTATTCACGTTTAAACAACACAGACTATTCATGTTCAATCAACACAGACGAACACTGGCTATTCATGTTCAATCAACAAAGTAAAATATAGTTAATATATAATTTGATTAATCTAACAGGTTACCAGTTTCCCTTTTTTCAGTGCAAGAACCAATCTTAAATGCTAAGTTTACACAATCTTTCAGCCAAAGCTTATGCTATTAGTGTTGCTAAATCAGTCCACAACCTAACCAAATGCTCCACTCTTCTCCACAATGGTAACCCTCTGTAATTTAAATGGTTCAAATAATTCGAATGTAATTGAACATTAAACACAATTACACTCTATTAATTCTTCTCCTTTTCTAATTTTCTCAAAAGACTTAATTTCAACATTTATTCTCTCTTAATTCAGCCATATGCAAAGCATGCTGGGAACTAACAAGCACCGCCCAGTTTCAGGTAATGCAAAACAACTCATTCTTGTAATCCAACACAAATGGATTAAGTAAACTTAAATTTGACATATATTTAAGCAGATTGAACACAATCAAATTAAGTTTTGACAAAATGTATAGCAATTGTGTTGCTTAAGCTAATTTTAATCAAGCAATTTGAACAAGCAGCAAAAATATTTTTTTCAGTGCATGCCTAATTTGTGGTGTAGTAAACATAACATACAAGTGATCAATTCCTGTTATAACACATCAAATTGTGTATTTTGTTTTTCAGTTTATTTGGATGGGGACGGATACAATAAACTGATACAACTGCTTGTTGTGCGTATCTAAAGCTAATTTGCAACACTTGTCTCTAGAAAGGCCTTTTATAGACTACTATTACAACAACAGTAAAAAATAAATAAATAACTGAAACAAGTTTGTTGCTGAAAAATATTAAACCTTGCAGCAGAATTTAAATGATCAGCCAGTGAATTCTAAAATGTTTCACTTTCACTGAGAAGGCAGTCTGAGCAAAATATGTTTTACAGAATAACATTTTTACATTTGCTGCTCGAAGCCGCTCTGGTGGATCTGCTGTACCACTGCAATCTCATAAAAGTACATAATGTCTGAGGGGCAAGATCATGTCAACACCGGAATACACGTGCATAGTGAAAACAAACAAAATGAGAAAAACTTAGAATGTTATTTACAATGATGATATCTTATTTGCTTCCTATCCAAAATGTTCAAGGCATGGTTATAAAGACATTCAGTCTGATACATTACAGCCTGGTTAGTCCTAGACCAACCTGTTAATCTGTATGATACAGGCTATGTGAGTAATATCATTGATTTTTGATAAAAACAACAAAGCATGATCAAAAGTTAAACAATTTCTCATCATAAAGCTAATAAGTTTGACCTTGATCGCATATCTTTTTAACATGGCTATTAATCTAAATATTGTATTTTTACAATAGTACATATAATGTATAATGTCTCTGCAAGCCCATAAAAGATTTTAGCTAAACATTGTTTTGCAAGACAATGTATATGTTGACACGACTAAAATAAAAGATTAAATATCCATTATTTTGAACGACCATACATACTGTAAAGCAATAGATTTCTATAGATTCATGATTTATAAAATAATCCATATCATATATAGGCCTACATGATGAAATGTATATTGCAACATGAAGTACATTTATAGCTTTTTAAGACACAGAAAATGATGTCTTTCCTCACAGTCTCTGGGTTTCCAAACCTTCTCTTTTCTATCCAGAGCTCCACAGCGCAGATCTCTGGCAGGACACTGGAGCTCCCCCTCCGCAGACCAGGCTTTATATTGAAGATCATCACCACTGACCCAAAACCAATGACCAGCCATAAAGCGCAGGCCAGTCCACACATAAGCTGTCTGGGATGTTATGGTGTTATTTATCGCCTCTGCCATAATCGTCTCAGAACTTAGACTCGCCAGGTCAGTGTAGTGCTGTCTGCAGTGGTCCAGGGCTTCATCCCACGTCTTGTTCTGATGCACCAGAATGGGCTCAAAGACCTGCATGCAGTAAAATGGTAGAGTCTTCGAGCACATACCATTGTGCAGTTTAGAATTAGATTGTCTTACAGCGCCACAATTTTCATTGTTCGGGTCCGGTTCGTCAACGTCCCAATTGTCAATTTCTTCATCCTCACCTCCAGACCAAATCCACTGTTTTGGTTTGTTAGGACTTCTGTGCAGTCCAATCCAAAAATATGCATCATTGACTCCTGGATTTGCAGAGAGCAGTTGTGCCTCTTCTTTATTGACAGTGGACAGATCATCGTGGTATTCTCTGCAGTACGTTCGTGCAGCTTCCCAGGTCTTAAATGTATTCACAAAGAAGTGTTTTCTGTAGAGACTGAAGCTCAGTCTAAAGAGACTCAAAAACAGGAGCACGGCGACGGCAGCCTTCATTTCTACACAGATGATCTACTCAGCGCAGCCTTTGTGTGTGCTCAGCGATAAAAAATGTGTTTATATTTCTGTGAGAGACAATAAAAAAAACACTGGAAGACACTGACCAACCAGACGGTCAGGAAGGTATTTGTGTAGAAAATATCCAAATCATGCTGAAACAAAGAAACCATGCAAGTGCAGAAAATATACACTTTAGTCTTCTAAAAAAATAAATGCAAATTTGTGTTTTTATGCCTGTATGCCTGAGACTGTCACACACACACACACACACGCAAAAAAGCTGCTATTGTTTTTGTAGGTTTGGAAGAAACTCATTTATTTTGACCCTTCAATCCTCAACGGACACACTGAAGCTCGAGTCACCATTGGCTAAATTTACTACCTATATTATAAATATAATATAAAATATAAATAATATGGATTAATAATGTCAAACTATTAAAGACAGGTAATAAAATAAGAACAAATAATCAAACTACAAGCAAAAGCACAAATAAACACAATAGAAGAAAGATACAAATGAAATAAACAGTTATTTTCTGTTTTTTTTCAGGTAGATCTAATAGCTACAGATTAGATAGATAATGTACAGTACGTACTCTAAAACAACACTGCATAGTCTTCACTGTATAAATTAAAATACACTGTTTGATTCTCCATTGTCCCAGCTGACAATATTTGCCTCCACACCACCTTTGTGAATGCTCAGCATTAATGCCATGTTCAGAGGTTGAGGCTTTTAGTATTTGAGTAACAAATGTTCTGTCACACTTGGCCATGCATCGGCTGAGCCATTCAGGCAAAAACAAAAGTAACGAACTGTGTTACATCCTGATATACAACACTTTTAAATAAAGGCCCGTTTATGAGCAAAACTCTACGATCTGCACTGAAACAGACAGGTTTGGTTCAACCATGCTCAGATTCAGAGAAGTGTGTGATATATGCATATTCAAATAAATAATATTGAATCAGTAATTAAAATTCAGTTTTCTCAGTTTCAGTGTTGTGTATTATGTTTTGACTTTGTCAGGCATAATATTGAGCTATCTGAGGTAGACATTGCTGTCCAATAAAGTCACAGGAGCAGAGAAGATTCAAGAAGAGGGAAAGAGTCAAACATTAGTACAGTAGATAAACTCATTAATTGAAGTGAAGAAATCCCAGCTTTATTCAAATCTCACTTCTTTCTTTTTCTTTCTTTCACTTCTATTCTTAAAGACTTGCGAAATGCCAAGTCAATTTTTTGTCTGCAATGCAGCAGATCTAAATCGTGAGCTACCTGAAGAATGATCACACCTGAGACCTCATTGAACAAAACATTGTACATACTCTAAAACCCACGCCAATGGTCATATAAAAAAAAGTATTTGACCTGAAAAAATGTGCATATCAGGATGTCACTCAACCTGGGGTTTGTTGGTCTTGTATTTGCTTGCATGCATTAGTATAATTGCCTGAATGGAAATATGCAAATACTAAAGGCCTCACACCATGATGTCAGGTTCTGAGCAGACGTACGCATTTTTCCTTGTGGCAGAGAGTAGAGAGTAGGGCTTACTGCAGGTATTTGGAAATATAAGAAATCCATGCCTCTCACCATTCTCAAGTACCCTAATAGATTGACTGGTGCTCTTTTATATTTTAAAGGGATAGTTCACCCAAAAATGAAAATTGTGTCATCATTTACTCACCGTGTAAACCCTAATGCTCAAAATAATTAATTGGTTTGAGTAGGACAAACTTAAATTATACCAATTAGTTCAGTACCAATTAACAAATTGTACCAATAAAGTCCGATAAAGTCAAGGGAGTAGCCCATAGAGAGTGATAAAGTTGATCCTGCTGCTAGCTCATGGACAGCCAGACATGGGCAGTATTTCAATTAAATGTATTTTAAATACGTATTTAATTACTTTAGTGTATTTTGTAATTTGTATTTTGCAGGTGTGGGAAAAATAAAATGTAGTTTGTAACAAAATATTTTGAGGGAGTGTATTTGAGTATTTCAAATACTTAAATACTTAAGAAAAATCACCATATGCTTATCACCATAGTAAATGATTTTGCCATATTTTCGGTCTGATGTTGGCAAATGGCAATGTCCAGGTTAGATGCACGAAAATCACATGACACCCTGTAGACCGGGCTCCCTCCAAGCCTAAGTGCCAACTAGCCTCTCCCTATGGAGGATCCATATACCACTACAGATAAAGCATTGTTCGGCTCGCGTACCTACCCTGAAGTGATCAAATAAAATATTTAAAAATTTAAGACAAGTAGTTTGTTTAGGCATGGTTTGCAGGGAATTACAAACCTGCGCATATATATTCAAACGCACATAACTATATAATTAATTAATTCTTGATGGGCACGTGAGCGCCGTCAGCGTTTATCACAGGTTCGTGTTTAAAGTCTGTAATAGAACGGTTAAGATTGAAATTTGGACAGATGCTGCTGGCCCGAGAAGTTTCTGTGGTAGCACCCCCCCCCCCCCACCTCCACAATGGCTGCATAGGTGCACTGGAACAATCCTTCCTAAAACACATTAAACTTTCATTTACAAAGACGTGAAACTCAACGAGTGGTCAGGGGTGTTCACTGATATGCTCACACAAAAATCGCTGCAAAAGATGCTTTCCAACAGGTTTTATCGTAGTTTTTGACTCCATTGACTTGTATTGGATGTGCTGTGAGGTACGGTATTACTCCACCGCCACCAACTGGGCTGGAGTTATTCAAGCTCTCAACGGAAGAATGTACGGGTGTGAGGCGTTTGGAAAAATAGGTCCACAGTTTTACAACGAATGGTAAAACACCTGTTGGAAAGCATCTTTTGCAGCGATTTTTGTGTGAGCATATCAGTGAACACCCCTGGCCACACGTCTTTGTAAACGAAAGTTTAATGCGTTTTAGGAAGGATTGTTCCAGTGCACCTATGCAGCCATTGTGGAGGTGGGGGGGGTGCTACCACAGAAACCGGAAATTCTCGGGCCAGCAGCATGTGTCCAAATTTCAATCTTAAAGGTATAGCGGAGGATCTTTCCTAATTTTAGAAAAGACCCGCCCTCTCCAATTTTTTTAAAAATGCACATGCGCAACACTCTATTTGCTTACATTAACTTTTACTAGCAGTGATTTTAAATGGATTTCTGACAAACATGACAGAAATAGCATGACAAACTTTACCTGTCTAGTAGAATCTTCGCGACTGCGGCATCAGTGGGAAGCCCAACCTGTGCTTTTAGCGCACGCCAGCGTGTGAAATATTCTCCCAAAATCACTCTGGTCTTGTTTCTATATTCTGCGGCCTTTCTCTTCTTATCTACACTTCGTATACATTTTTTCTCTTTCGACCCTCAGCCATTTTCAAAGGAATGGCTGAAACCGTAACTCATAATACACCAGAAAGCAAAAACTACATCGGGACGAGCACGTACGACGGCCTTACGTAAACATATCACCAGAATGATTGACACTTAGGTGGACCAATAGTATAGGCTACCCACCCGGAAAAAGAAAATCCTCCGCTATACCTTTAACCGTTCTATTTCATCAGGAACGATCTGAAAACAGGGCTTTAAGTGTAAAATACCGAACTTGTCCTTTAAGGCACGAGTAACGGTGATAATATGGCTACGTAGCCTACATTAAACACGTTTTGCTATTAAGGGCAGCCTACCACAACCACACCATTGATGTGAAATTAGCTATACATGCCATTTACGTCAGAGGGAGCTATTTCAGGCCCTGAAGAGATTTTGTGAAATGCCCATGCTTTTTTATTTTGCTACTTCACCATTTTGAATTTACACATTTCTCATATTTGTGTTATTGCTACTATTTGTCCGTTGAAATCTATGGGGTCGCTGTGTCCATCTTATATACTGTCTATGGTCTCAACTGCCTGTATCCACTTTTATGTCCTTAAACACTCGTTTTTTGGGGTCGACGGCTTATAAAAACGTATTTCTGTGTTTCTTAGCTTGTTTGCTGTACACTTTGTCACACAGCAGCTTTTAGGCATTTTTCTGTCTTTAGTTAGAAGCAAGAAATGACAAGGAGGCAGCCTCTCGCAATGCAAAGTCAATGGAGACGGTTGAATTGTTTTCCCCCTGGGTGTGGGCGTGGCCTAAATACGCTCTGTCTCTATGCAGGTTCGGGAATTTCTTCGCTGTTTTCTCGCTTTTTGCTCGCAGGTTTCTCTATAGAGCTCCCCCTACAGCTTCGGGAATAGATTTGACAACACTGTCGAAAAACTTGTTGGCGACTCTCAGATACCAGAGGCTAGTAGATCAACGACATCAAAGCAGACGGGACATTCTTTACAACGTCGTCTTTATTCGGGTTCGAACAGCGTGAGGGATGATACAATTTTAGCAGATTTCTTTTTGCTGTAAAGCAATTTGTTACATCGAGAGACCTGATGTCACGCGATAGCCTACCTCCTGACGGCGCAATCGGCGGCCCGCTGCCCCAAAGTTGCAAGTGTGTTTTTTCCACTCACAGGCAATAGGGGGGTGCGAAACGATTACCATTTAACCCGAAAAAAGTAATATAACCATTCCAATGACTCCGAAGCTGTTCGGTTAAGGTAAAAACATAGTTCACCTTTAAAGCTAGCTAAGTTTATACTAATAAAAGTGTTCACATTGATTACATGAAAGTTTGTTACCGGTAAATGTATGAATTAGTCTACTCAAACATTTCAAGTTAAGAACTAAAATCTATAATTACAAAATAAAAATCTGCCAGTACTGCTTACTTAAACTTTGAATTTCTTAACTTAAAAAAAAAAATTGGCCAAATGATTGCCTTACATTTTTTGAGTTTTGCCAACTTATTCTGGTTTACAGTGGAGTTTCTTTCTTCTGTTGAACACAAAATAATTGTAAAGAATGTCTGTAACTAGACCGTTGATGACACTCCTTGACTTCCATAGTAATTTGTTTTCCTTATGGAAGACAATGTGTGCTGTCAACTGTCTTACCGACATTCTTTAAAATTATTCTGTGTTCAACAGAAGAAAAAAAACTCATACAGGTTTGGAACAACTTGAGGGTGAGTAACTAATGACAAAGTTTTCATTTTTGGGTGAACTATCCCTTTAATGACATTGATTATTGGGCGTTTTTGAGGATTCCTGAAAAAGAGGCGTTCTCTGAATCACAGGTAGGCACATTTGAAAAATGATCATAAGATCAAATTTAGGACGGTTTCTATGCTACACTTTATAAATTATGCCTCAGGTGTTCGATTCAAACCCCTGAACAAGTAGAAGAAAGTCACCCTTTAAATGTCTCTGTCAACAATGAGTCATTAGCCCCTTTTATCAGTAATGATTTGTTAATTTATTCACAGAAGAAGAAAATTAATTAATTAATTAATTAATCAGAGAAACTGTGGGTAATTGCAGTGAAATAATGAATAATATGAAATAAAATAAAATAATATGAAATAAAAAATGTAAACTTTTAGCACCGTAAATCATGAGCATCGAAGAGGAGGAGTTATTTTCTGTATAATGTTACGTCCAAAGATGTATATTTTTGGTAGACCTGCATGGTACTGTGGTGTCTTTCTTTCTGTTGGTTTTGTTTTGTGTCTCCTGCTCTCCTTTGGCTCCTTCCACTCTTTCACTCTGCCAGGTACCTGATTGCGTCCCCAGCTGCACCTACTTACCAACCAGGAGGGAAGCAGCATAAAATCCAGCAGAACTTTCCATCAGGGAGAACCTCCAGAGACGCCCCAGTCTATAACCTTTGCTTTTCCTTTTAACTGTAGGAAGGTGGGTGCCGTTTTATTTTGTAATCCCCTGTTTTCTCCTGGTTTGTGGTTAGGTAGGGAGTGAGTAATACATTTCTGTCATTTATTTGTTATATTCTTTGTGAAGCCTAGTAAAAAATTTAACTTCCAGGTAGACTAAACTTTTGTTTGTTATTTTGGCATTGCCTCCTTCTGAAGTCTTTGTTTCTTCCCTAAACCTTTACTCTCTAAGTACATTGTTTTTTTTTTGTTAAGAGCCTTTTAAATAAAAGCGTCAAAAAGATTCTTGTTGTTGTGGTGCTGTGGCAGGGCCCAGACAAATGCTCTTTAAACCTTAATTGTGTTACGTTCAGTTAAGAAAATAACCCTAGATACCCGTAGGACGTAACAATAAGAAAAAGATGCATGTGAGGCTTAATACAGAAGGCGGAGACAATGAATGCTTTTTCAGTAAGAGGAAGTAGTTGCTCAGAACAGACTGAGCTCTGAGGTGAACATCAACGGACCAACTTATTCATTGAGGCTTGCGAGTAATTCACATATAATCATATGTTGTTAGTTTAATACAAAATTCACTGAAATTCAAAAGTATCATCATGATTCAGGAAACACAAGGCTTAAAACTAATCTATTGATTAGTATAAAATGCATTAAATTATAATAATGTTTAATGCACAGATAAGTTATGCTTAAAGGGACACAATGGCATGTGTTGTTTGTATTTGAATGTTTGTGTATCAATGTTTAGATGTTTTCCAACCACAAGTTTGACAGCAACAAAACCACACAGTCTACCCAGCAGTTTTCTCACGAGACACGTCTCTTTCTTAACAAACACCCCTCCTTCTCAACAGACTGCCACTGTAATGGAAATAGCAGAGGTAAATGTCAAAAACAGCCTAAAATTATGTAATAAAACTGATTGATGTGGTTGCACACAGCTGTATTAACAACATTAATTGTGCACATTAACTATAATAACAGAGCCTTATAGATAAATTGTACGTTGCAATTTTAAAAGTAAGGGTTTTCTATGTGTCTGGGGGAAAAATACGTGAATTTTGTTTTTGTATATTCGGCAGATGGAAAGCACTTTTAATAAACAGGCAATTATAATGTAAAGTTAAAGTAACAAGGCAAAAATCTACCCTTAATACAGACACCAAAGCTATCAAGAAAAAGCAAGGCAGAATTTGATCAATGGATTTCATTCACACCAATAAACTTACGTTTAGAGGAACAAAACGAGCTTCAGGTAGAAAAGAAATGTGTGAAGCTGTGCTGTTGTTTGTTGTTTGCAGAGGCTGCTGTTAGATGCATCATGCACTTGTGGTTTTGGACTTTGAGCCCACCTATTGCTCAGTTTGCAGCCAACCTGTAAGAATGAGAGTAGAAAAGCGCAGTCAGAAAGCCCCCAGCAGAGCTCACATTTCTGTGGTCAAAAGTTTCCATATCAACAGTAAGGGCCGGTGTAAAACCTGTTACTTTCAGAAGTATGACAATTGTCCCCATGCCTCCAAGGTAGTCTCAACCATACATTGTATATCAACAAATGGTCTGTTTAAGAGTTAAAATATTAACATTATGAATGTATTCATTATAAACAAGATGAATTAGAACATAATAGAACATGCACAAGTCCATAATTAACCCTAAAAACCGTCTAAATGTATCCCTTAAAATGCACACCTTTGGTGCTTAAAATGTTTTTTATATATAATTGTGAGAAGTACTATAGGGTAAAATGTTTCTTACTAAGAAGATATTAAATTAAAGTAATATCGTTTTGGTACTAAAACACAAAAAGCAATCAGAGGGATTCACATGATCAAAGATGACTTGTGTGGATTGTTGTGGATTCCCTGAATGTGAGATGAAAAGATTACATCATAATAAAAAAAATATGAGAAATTAATTTAGGGGTTGTACATACTCTTAAATTAGTTAATTATAAAGAACAACAACAATTGACTAATTTCAGTTGGCTTTTTATAGTTTAATATCTTCATAAAAAAATATAAAGTGCACAAATAAATAATTTATAATAAACACTGTTTATATTACATAAAACAAAAAAGAATTTTCGTGTTGTATTTCACAGTGACTTTAAGGCCCACTGATTTCTCATTGAGAGATCTAGCTCATATTGTTCCATTATGTTGGCCTATTTTAGGATATCGTTAGTGTGATTTTGAATCTACAACATTACATTTCAGCTTCAGTCTTGATCTTGCTTTCTGTTATTGTTTACATCAATAAATGGTAACTTTAAAGCACCGGTTTTCTGAAGCCCTAAACCCAGTTGGCATGATTCAGCACCACGGACAAGGACACACTCCAGCTCTACTTATTGTGGAAATTTAATTAAAAACTGTATCAAATAAAAAGAGATTTAGATTTGGAAAACAACCCTGATTAAGCTCCGCTCAGCCCACACAGCCTATAGCGACCCATCTGCACAGGTCAACACCCCCTCACATATAGAGCTGGGGTGCTTTTAAACACATTTTCAGTTTGTTGAGTCACTTTAATTATTTTGAGCTTTTCGATTGTAAAATAGCAACAGGAAAGTCACAGGGAAAATGTTTGAACATAGCCGTGAAATTAAAAAGAAACAATCAAAACTTTTTTTTTTTTTTTTAAATAGATTGTATTATTATTATTATTATTATTATTATTTCTGTTTCATTGTTGGTGTTTATAAAAAATAACCATTTCCTGTGAAAGTGGCACCTTACACCCAAAGTCTATAGCTGCGACAGCCAATGAAATTTGACTTTGTCATTCGAGAATATTTGAGAATAACCAATCAGGTCCAGGATCAGTTTCCACTTGATTTAGTTACTTAGATTGTGCACCTTGCATCTCTTATTCTCTGCTCGCAAATCAAAGAAACATGAGCACAGTTTTATTCTTCGCCTTAGTTTGTAAGTATGATTATAAATATAATCATCTAATTATGACTACTTATTTATTAATTTTAACTTTCATAATTTTGTATTCATTATCAGACATTTATACAAAGCAACT
The DNA here is from genome assembly GCA_033366665.1 of Phoxinus dragarum. Lineage (NCBI taxonomy): Eukaryota > Metazoa > Chordata > Actinopteri > Cypriniformes > Leuciscidae > Phoxinus > Phoxinus dragarum. The sequence goes on from JARPMJ010008070.1 coordinate 28,086, forward strand.
AAGATTCTGAAATTAACTTAAAAGCATAGTATAACACATCTTTACTACTTTTTGCATTCAGGTTGCATTGGGGCAGAAAACATTGAGCAGCCAAAACGTTTGCAAACCTCTAAACTGGGTGATGATGTCACTATTGAGTGCTACCTACCCAATAGAGATTTTAACAATATGGTGTGGTACAAGCAGGGGATGGGAATGAAACTTCAAGCCATTTCAAAATCATACATTTACATGACGGATGTTGAATTTATTGATGGAAATACAGACGGCCGTTTTAACGTAACAATGGAAAAAGGAATTTATCATTTACATATTTCTTTGACTAAAAAGGAAGATATAGCAGCATACTTTTGTGGCGTGATAACGTTGGGAGAACTGTATTTTGGACCTGGAACATTTTTGATGCTTCATGGTATGTTTTTGCCTTTCATTATATAAAACCAGAAACAGATTTACTTAATATCTAAAGGTGATAATCATGCAAAAAGACTATAAGTTACAAGAGACTATAAGTACAATGCAATAAAATACTTTTGGTTTTGCTTTAAAGAAGAACACACCGCCACAACGGTTCTTCAGGAACCTATTTTAGATAAAGCTCACATTGGAGACAACATTACCCTGGTGTGTCGAGTCAAAACGGTAGCAGAGAAATGTGCAGGAGGACATCTTGCATACTGGGTCAGAGAGGCTGCAGATGAATCTCATCCACCAATCATTTACGCTGATGGAGACATGAAGAAACAGCATGAAGAGGGCTGTGAGGACGATTCTACTACACAGATCTGCATTTACACCCTCGCAAAGAGGAACCTCAGCCTTTCTGATGCTGGCACTTACTACTGTGCTGTTCTCGCATGCGGCAGGATAGTGTTCGGAAATGGAACTCATCTGGAATTCATACTTGGTAAAGTTTTAAACCCTATTGTTACCCCCTAACAGTTTTTTGTATATGTGAATCACTTATTGAATATAAAAATTATTATATGAAGATGCTTATACTTGATTATTAATTTGATAAGAATGATGTAAGCCAGGGATGTTCAACTTCGGTCCTGGAGGGCCACTGTCCTACAGAGTTTAGCTTCAACCCTGACAAAAGCTCTTTTCTAGTAATCCTGAAACCATTGATTAGCTTGTTCAGGTGTGTTTAATTAGGGTTGGAGCTAAACTCTGCAGGACAGTGGCCCTCCAGGACTGAAGTTGAGCATCCCTGATGTAAGCAAAAGGATATATGTAGATATATATTGAAGAGACAAGGGATTCTGACCCCAACCCTTCACTATAAGTGCCTTACAGTTAATATGTCCAATGTGTATCTAAATAATGATAGCATTTATAATGATTTATCAGTATGTCAGTAAATTTTGTCAGTAATTTTATTAATGAATTTTGTAATATTATGAATGTTCAGTACCATGTACAGCACACTGCTGCATCACTCTAACAGTTTATATATATATATATATATATATATATATATATATATATGAATACTGTGCCATTTGCTGGTCCAAGCTTAAGTTTTCAAGTTATCAAAAATGACATCCAATAAGATTTTGCAACATATTTAGATTTTTAATATAAAGTCTGGTAAAACATAAATAAATGTTTTCTTGCAGACAGCGAGTCGACAGCAACTCCATTGTTTCTTATACTGGTCTCGTCAAACATCATTTCTATGATAATAATGATCCTACTTGTGGCTGTGCGATGTAAGGACCAAGGCAGATCATCAGGTATCATATTTTTAAAAACAAATTTTTGAATCAGATTCTTAGTTTTATTACAGATTCTGACATTACTTTTTAGCCTGCCTCAACAGATCTTGTGATCGAGAGACATCTGAAGGTACTCAGCAGGTAAATCCTCGCCTCTTTATTTACTCACAATACGTTTGATGTCATTTTGAGGATATATTTCAGAAGTTTCATGGACGATTTGAATACCTGTATACTTTTCAGATGTTTCTTGTCCATTTACTAACATTTTCAGTGTTCATTTCAGTGTTTAAATCATTTAAAGTTTAGCTACTTTAGTTCACTTTACTTAAAAAAATATGTATACAAATGGTTTGCAAAAATCTTGCTTTATCAGGTTGGAGATGCAGATGCCTTGACTTACACACCTGTGAGTTTCAGCAGTAGATCACGGCCCTCGTCTAGAGGAGCTGAACAACACAACGTTTCCCAGCTCTACTCAAAGATAAGGTCTTAAAGGAAGACCTTTCCTGTTTTCTGTAGTGATCCAAAAGTGCAAATGCATAAAGTGTGATGATTTAACAATATAACAACATCCAATAAAATAGAGCAATTACAAAAGAGCTGTTGTCTGAATATGACAATCATTGAGTCTGCTTCCTCTGCTTAACCCCATTTTGAAATAAATTAAAAATTAAATTGAAAAAAATGTATCCTTATGTTGGGTTTCATTACACCTTTTACTAATAAAATCACTTTTGCTTTTCATCTTTTTTTGTGTTTGTTATTGTATTTTATATTTATATATTATTTTCATGAGCCTTGTTACATAAATGCTGCTTAGCTTGGGAAACCTAACACCTCAGATAAATAATAAATAAATACATTTAATAACAACAACAACAACAACAACAACAATATTGATGTAATGATAATGTTCGATAACTTCAGAAAAGGAGGCTCCTGAAATGGCCTTTTTCCTTTGTCCTAGTGTGACAAAAATAAAACAGAAAACAACTGAGATAGCTCTGGCTTTGTGAATATAACTATTTGAATGAGCGTTTGGGTCCAACCAATTAAAGGGGTGGTTCAGGATTTTGGACATCAAACCTCATTTCAAGTTAGCCTGGTTGTTATTCATCAGTGGAGACAGTTTTCAAAAAATTTCATCCATTCCTCCCAGTTGCATAGTTCGCCGATGCTAGGCTAGCGCGAGTCAACGGTATGTGCTAGCCTGCCATTAAAAACAGTTTTAGCCACTCCACAGTACACCAAAATCAAATAAATTATAACGCCAGACTGTCGATGTAAATGTCTGTTGAGAGAATAATGTTAGAAATCTAAGTACCGGTACTCTTACATCTCAATGATTGCATTACATTTACAGTTTACTTTGCTCCGGTTAGTAGTACTGCGCCGAAAAGTAAACAGAACAGAAGCGCGCACTACAGACGGGAAGTCTAGCTAGCTAGTAGTAGCCTTAAACAACGATATTGAAAAACATTCGATTGTAAACTAAGGAATTGGCAACATGGTGATTCGTTGTGCATTTCGGAATTGTAAAAATAAACCAAATAGATGGTCATGCAAAAAGTTTCCACAAATTTCCATTGAGAGATCCAGAAAGGAACCAACTGTGGCTTCTTTCTGCTGGCTTGGACAACGAGACACCGGCAGAGACTATTAAAGTTGCAAATTTGTAGACCAGACGACTTTGAAAAACCCCATAATCGAAACGTTCATAAGTCACTGACAATGAATGCAGTTCCAGCCGTCTTTCCATATGCACCAACAGCAGATGAACAGGTAATAACTTTTGTTAGACTACTATAGCTATCTATGACCCTTTCATAACTGATAGAATGACAATGACAACGTTAGTGGAGATAACGTTACAGTTCAATTTATGCCCTTTTAGCATCCATCTCGATTTGTTCTTCGTCTGTGTATTCCGGCTCATACATGTACGGTTCGCTAAATAAAACACATTCCTCGTCTCCAAAGTCTGAAACATTGGCATGGCTTTCAAACGTGGCCATAGTCCTATGTTGATTTCTTAGTGAAATATACTCTGCTTCTGTAGTGATGAGTGTCAGCGGCAGGTAAATACACTTGCGTCATGTGGAGACTCTCTCGGTTGCCTAGGTAACTTAATATCACTCCGCCGCTGCTGTAGACTGTGCTAATAAATACAGGGAACAAAGTGTAACTATTGCAATGCAATGAAAGGGTAGTTTGATTTCTAACATTATTCTCTCAACAGACATTTACATCGACAGTCTGGCGTAATTTATTTGATTTTGGTGTACTGTGGAGTGGGTAAAACAGTTTTTAATGGCAGGCTAGCAGATACCGTTGACTCGCGCTAGCCTAGCATCGGCGAACTATGCAACTGGAAGGACTGGATGAAAATTTTTGAAAACTGTCTCCACTGATGAATAACAACTAGGCTAACATGAAAATGAGGTCCGATGTCCAAAATCCTGAACCACCCCTTTAACAGGGTTTGAACACATTTTTACCAATAAATTTCCATGACTTTTGAGACAAAAGTTCATGACCTAATGTTCCAAAGTCTATGTATACATGAAAAATAAGAATACAATTTAAATTGATAACAAATCTTAAATAAAATGTATTATTTATTAATAACACGGTCACCAGCTACGTCCTCCTCACTACATTTCCCATCATCCTCCCTGGCCCTCACCTGCATGCACTTTCCAATTACAGAGATCGCTGTCACCTGCACCTGCACTGCACATCATCTCCTCATCACAGGAGGATTCACGGCAGTATAAGCACACATCTTACACAGTCACTTTGTGTAGGGTGCTGCCCCTTTAAGGACGTTGATTCTGTGGGCTCTTGTGATCGCCGCCCTAGGAAGAGGGGAAGGTAGAAAAAAAGAAAGAAATAAAAACTCTGAACTGAACCGAACTGAGTGAGAAAGCCCTGTTGATGCTCATATGCAGGTGTAACCCATGCAGTGTAATAATTTACAAGGTTTATTATTTTTTTATATATATACATATATATATTTCATTGGCATGTTATAAATGTATATGATTGTGGATAAGTTCTATGTTTCCTAAGTTGATGGGATATTTTGTATTTTTGTATTTTTTATTGTTCAGCCTATCGTAGTCACTTGTCCATGTTGGGTGTCCAATCAGTGCTCTAGATTAAGGTGAAGGGGCGGGAAGTATTGAGTGCAAAGGTAAACTAGGAAGAATAAGGAGAGCACGAGAAAGAAGAGCGTGCTATCATCTGGTGTGATATTGTTTCACAAAAATATAGTGTAAACAATGCTATCTTGTGTGTTACAATAGTTAATGTAGTTAGTGTGTTGTCAAAACGAGAGCAGAAACTTATACTACAGAGACGGGTAAGAATTATTTCTCCACAAAATATTTTGTGGCGGCGCCCTCCTCCCCCTTTCTACCGCTGCTCATGTGCTTTTGTTATGGTCGGAGCCGGTGTGGTGAACAAATGAGTCCCAGACGCACCAACTTTATCGTGTGGAGCTATGTCGAGGTGGGTAATACATCATACACAGTATCATAAAGCAGTTCTTGTTTCTCGCTCTTTCTCGCTCGTTCTCGCTTCTCACGAGACTTCCTATTTTCAACTTACCGGGACGTTAGTCCCAATGTTGCAAGGCTGGTTTTCCGCCTGGGAACGCTGGGGGGAGTGGGGAAAGTAACCATTCTCACCAGAACAGATTATTTAACCATCCAAATGATTTCTAAACGGATTTATTAAGCTGAAAAAGTTACCAAGTGCACCTTTAACGTGAGTGCTCGGAATTCGTTTGGCCCGAGGAAATCGCTGCGATCGTGGGTTTGACGGACATCTAACGTCGGGAGGTGAAACACGCTCTTCTGATTGGATACTGTAAGGTATTTTTGTTTGTTTGCTCCGTGTTGAGTGAAGCGGTCTTTTTTTTTTTTTTTTTTTGGCCACAACGTACCCTAGCATCAAACAGGCCTGCAACATGAAAATGAAAGACTTTCATATTGAAGGGGAAGTGTGAGCTCATATTGCCGGCTTAGTATTTGGTTGAAGAGTCCTTTGAGAAAGAGAGTTTGGGGAGTTTAATTTAAAGTATACCTAAAAAGAAGGGAACCAATAACTATTTACAATAAGTAAATATGTGAAATTGTTTTTATTTTTGGATTTATCTGTGAATTGGTGAAATTCCTATTGATTATTTACACAAGTGTTATTTTATTTACATTTATTTCAGTAAATTGTTAATTTACAGTATACTTGAGTGTGTTCAGTTTATTAATTTGAGTTAAAAAAGGGATATAAATATATATAGAGACTTCTTTTTTTTTGGTAAAACAATTACTCCATTCATAGAAGATACTAAAATCCCAATTCATTATTGTTTAGGTGAATTAATTTGAAGTAAAAGGGACCCAAGGATATAAGTAACAAACACAGTTACACAAAATAAGTTAAAGTGAGTGAATAAGCACACTTAGCTCACAATAGACTTGATAAAACAACGTTTATTCATACGAACTCAGAGCGTTCCCTAGACAATTAAAAAGGAAAGGGTTAAAAGCGCTACACAGGCTTTCTAATGTTCTATAACAATTACAGATAAAACCCTTCATCTAAACTATATATTCCCAGCGAGGTGAGTAGCCTAACGTTTTGTTGTTATAAGTGTATTGATAAAATCATTATGTAGAGCGTTATTTGCAATTAGCGTCTAAACGCCTTTAGGTTGTTTATTGTGTTTGGTTTGATATTTACAGTTTAAATTGCCTATTGAAATATTTATGCAATATATGTTGTATTTATTTGATAAACAAAGCTTAATCGTGTTTGTAATAGCAACTGGCTGGTCTAGCTAGCAACTAAACTCACACTGTTTCATGCATAGACCGTATATAAGATGGACACAGCGACCCCATAGATTTCAACGGAGAAAAGTGAAGCCCATTTGAAGCACTCACTTCCTGATCGTGATCGCCAGGCGTACTGGCCAGGCTCAAACTGAGCTTGGTGACGTGAGCAATGTGTCTGACAGCTGTAAGTCTTCTAGTAGCTGTGCCGAGAGAAATCTGAATCATTCCCTTACGAATCTCGCAGAGACGGCGAGCGTGAGCATTAGCTGTCCATGAGCTAACAGCAGGAGCAACTTTATCACTCTCTGTGGGCTACTCCCTTGACTTCAATCGGACTTTATGCCTCCACGTCCCCCCGATTGCTTGCGAGCTTCTTTGCCGGTGTATACGGTAATTTCTCTACAGTGCGACAGAGGGTTGAGCAGTTATGATGCAATCGTTAGCCTATTTTTACAAAAATGGCTTCTACGAGGCCATAACGTAAGGTACAAGGTATGGAGCATTTTATAGATTGTCGTGTTTCTTTAGAAATAAATAATGGACAAATGGAGTCTTTGGACGCCTCAGATGTAAAGTTATTCGCTGTCAAAGTGACGCCAAAATGAATGGGAGTCAATGGAATGCTAACAGCAGGTGAAGTTCTGCTACAATGGCGGCTCCCGGGGAGGCTTCAGTTTCCGGCAGAGGGATTACCCCCTTGGTGAATACTGGATGTGTGTGGATGCGTGCGACTGACCGACAGCACAGGCAGTTGCTAGGCGATAGGATAAGTTGAGCTTCTGTCACAGGTCGGTGTGGGGCCAAGCCAGACTGCACCCACCCCTAGACCAGGATCACCCTGAGGAGCGTGTCAAGGAGGAGGCAGGAGACAGGAATAAAAAGAATGACAGGCTTTATTAAATATAAAAACAATTTGAAAATCCTAATCTAAAATTCCTCTTTCTTCTTCCCAGGAATCCAAGGCAAGTGGGGGGTCAGGTTCACTTCCTTCTGGCGCTGGTGCCAACTCGCAGTGGTAGGTACTGAACAGGTGGGTATCGCAGGTGAGTAAATGGGTCAGGCTTACTTCCTTCTGGCGCTGGTGCCAACTCACAGTGGTAGATACTGAACAGGTGGGTATCACAGGTAAGTAAATGAGTCAGGCTTACTTCCTTCTGGCGCGGGTGCCAGCTCGCTGAACAGGTGAGTATCACGGGTGAGTATCGCAGGGGAGTAGGTGGATCCGGGCTCACAGGAGTTGTAAAGGGCGGGCACTTCGCACCATACAGGTGGGTTTCAGGGCTACAGCAGACTCAAGTCACAAGCGGAGCGGGGCTTTCGGCTGGCCCAGACAGAATCAATACTTCAAATAGAGGTGAATAGCTCTCACATGGGTGGCAGGAGACAGAGTCAATAGCTGAACAGGGCTTCCACTGGGACAGACAACATTCAAACTTTAAGCAGAGGTAAACAGTCCTCACGTGTGTTGCAGGAGACAAAGTCACAAGCTGAGCGGGCGTTCACTGGAACAGACGGAATCAACACTTCGAATGGAGGTGAACAGCTCTCACAAGGGTGGCAGGAGACAAAGTCATAAGCTGAGCCGGGCTCTCACTGGGACAGGCAGCATAAACTTCAAACAGAGGTAAACAGTCCTCACGTGTGTTGCAGGGGACAAAGTCACAAGCTGAGCGGGGCGTTCACTGGAACAGACGGAGTCAACACTTCAAATAGAGGTGAACAGCTCTCTCGTTGGTGGCAGGAGACAGAGTCATAAGCTGAGCAGGGCTTTCACTGGGGCAAACAGCACACAGACTTCAAGCAGAAGTAAACAGTTCTCACGTGTGTTGCAGGGGACAAAGTCACAAGCTGAGCGACGTTCACTGGAACAGACGGAATCAACACTTCGAATGGAGGTGAACAGCTCTCACAAGGGTGGCAGGAGACAAAGTCATAAGCTGAGCCGGGCTCTCACTGGGACAGGCAGCATAAACTTCAAACAGAGGTAAACAGTTCTCACGTGTGTGGCAGGGGACAGAGTCACAAGCTGAGCCGGGCTTTCACTGGGACAGACAGCATACAAACTTCAAGCAGAGGTAAACAGTTCTCACGTGTAGTGTACACACGGGGGCTTTTCCTTCTGACATCCAACAGGTGACTGCAATCGATCTTACTAGACTCTTACGATGGACGGTAGACCAGCATAACACATGGGGAGTGCCCGGCGATAAAAGGTAAATCTTCCACACACACACGACAGTCCAATTCCAAACATGCAACGTGATGGGAAACGTCAATTTCAGCACTACAATTCCACTCTTCAAGTGCAAAGTAAGGCCAACACTCACCCAGAGGTCTCGATCTGAAGAGCCGATGATAGTCAGAGTTGGGATAGATGCGGTGAATAATTTCCTCACCACTACAAGCGGCTTCACTTCGCTGGTTTCAATGGCCGAGGGGGAGGCTAGAGATCGACAAGGAATCAGTCTATTTCACTCAGTGCGATGTATACCACGTGATCCAAGCACTTCAAAACCAGTATCCAATTTAGTGTAGAAAACATGCGTTTATGAGATTCAATTTGTCAATCACTCATCTCACTCTTTCCCAGTCCAGACGACGAATTCCACTCTTCAAAACTGCCCTCGGATCCCACAAGCAACACTCCTCTTCTTCACGATGGTCCTTCAGCTGCAACACTCCACAAACATTTCCCAACG